>LBFM01004070.1:0-28035 GCA_000988765.1 Achipteria coleoptrata | reverse complement strand
AAAACGAGGCGCTTATCCATATATATCAATGTGTTGATCTGAAATAATTTATTTCTTATCCCGAACTGAGGTTAACTTACAAGTGTCTTAACAAGTTCAGTTAACAGGGTTTTTCCACGTTTTCTAGCATTATGAACAAACTCAAAGAAGCCCAAGTAAAGGGGCAACTTTTCTTGCGAAATACCCCGATGCGGCCTGAGCCAGGAACGAAGTAACGACCAAACCGACATTTCTAGGATCTCCCTGCCAATATGTTAAATTATTTTTCTGAAGAAAATGAATGGGTAATGAATTTTTTTAATAAAAAATTGTTCTTATTTTTCATCGGTAGAAGAGAAAAAATATTCAGATATTAGCCATGGATCACCACATCTTAGTCGATTCGATATGCCAGAAGCTCAGGATTGTGCGCTTTTATTGAGGACAGTTAAGTAATCAATACAATAAATTATCATTAATTTCAATAAGTTGAATAAGAAAAGCACTAAACTGATGTGCTAATGAAATCCGAGATTTAATTCCAAAAAATTGCACGGACATCCTAGAAATGTAGGTGATCAGATTAATAATTGGATTATTGATAACGGGATAAAGCCTACGTTAGTTGAGGAGGAAGTAATATCAAGAAACGCTTATTTACACCGACTGCAGGTAGAGTGGCACAAGTCTGGCCTGTTGAGGCTAAAGAGATCTAATGGCTATTGACGTGCTGGCTTAGCCATTTTGCAATCGCTTCTTGCTGTTCTTTAGTAAGAGATATCCCGAGTTTTGTGCGTCGCCAGATAGCATCTTCTACCTCTATAACCCACTCTTTTTCTACTAAATAGCGTAATTCAGCTTCATAGCACTGTTGGCCAAAATGGATGCCCATATCGGTTAGGGATTGGCAGCGTGCTAAAATTTGCTCGCTATGGCTGCCATAGGTCATCGCATAGCGTCGTAGCAATGTTTCCGGCAGCCAATTGAAACGCATACCTAGCTGGGTGCAATACTGGTTGACATCCCCTAGTAATTCTCCTCCGGGTAATACGGTGTCTTTAGTCCATGTTGGCCCCATATGGGCATAATAACTTCTCAACTTTTCTAGACCATGTTCTGCCAATTTTCGGTAAGTGGTTAATTTTCCGCCAAATACGGACAATAATGGTGCTTCCCCCTGTTCATCACTGATGGCAAGTGTATAGTCGCGGGTAATGGCCTGAGGTGCTGCAGATTCATCATCGCAGAGCGGGCGTACCCCAGAATAACTCCAGACAATATCGTGCCGTGCTAACGGTTTTTTAAAATGGTTATTATAAGCTGTCAATAGGTAGTCTATTTCAGTATCGGCTATCTTCACTTGGTGAGGATAGCCGTGATACTCCACATCGGTGGTTCCTATTATTAAAAATTTATTGAGCCAAGGAATGACAAAAACAATGCGTTTGTCTTCATGTTGCAAAATATAGGCTTGCAGTTGATGGTGTTCCTTTGGTACCACAATGTGGCTACCCTTAATTAACCGAATCCCGTAGGGGGAAGGAAGTTGCAGTGCCTCATCGAAGAATTGTTTGACCCATGGGCCCGTCGCATTGACTAGGCCCCTGGCGTACCAGTAGTGCACGTTCCCTGTTCGGCTATTTTTTGCTTGTACCGCCCATAACCCTTGGGTGCGCCAGGCGCGAATAACCTTAGTCCTTGTGTGTACTTCGCCTCCGAGTTCGGTTATTTTTTGTGCATTGATAACCACCAAACGGGCATCATCAACCCAGCAATCGGAATATTCAAAACCATATACCAGATCAGGTTTCAATATTGACTCTGCTGAAAATCGCACAGTTGTGCTAGCTGGCAATCGAGAACATTTAGCTAAATTATCGTACATAAATAACCCAACACGCAGCATCCATGCAGGTCGTAAATGGGGTTGATGAGGGATACGAAAACGCATAGGAAAGGTGATATGAGGCGCTAATTTCAACAATACTTCACGTTCAGCTAGTGCTTCTCTCACTAGCCGGAATTTATAATGTTCTAAATAACGCAGTCCTCCATGAATCAGTTTGGAACTGGCAGAAGAGGTTGCACAAGCTAAATCGTCAGCTTCCAGTAATAGCACAGATAGCCCACGACCTGCAGCATCGGCGGCGATCCCTACTCCATTAATGCCTCCACCAATCACAATTAAATCTTTTGTTTCCACTATGCCCCTTAAAAAAAACAGCTGAAATAATAGACCTTATATCTTCTCTCTCTTTCCCAACCCAGTGCCTTGTAAGTGCTACGCACGGGGACAAGGAATCCTCATTACTTCTGGGAACGAAGGTCGTGGTAGCTATAGCGCCTCAAACTCTCCCACTCGTCACTGGGATAAGAGAGATTGAATGCTGACAGGTCATTTCCATACCCAAAACCCTTCGCATTGCCGCCTTTCTCCAAAAGGGGCCTCAATCATAGACAATTAGGGGACTCGTCACGGCATGATTCTAGCGCTCCCCCTTGCCGCCAACAGAACGGCAGTTTAAAAGACAACCGGTATATCTTAAGATATTGTAATTAAAAACTAATACGAAGGCGATATATTCACTCAAGTAAAACACAGCGCTTTTGCTATATTCATTCGTAAGAAACTATTCTCTACCACAATCGGTTAAGTAGGAAAGGGTAATGAATGAAAGGTGAATCGCTCGAGGATATCGCTATGCAAGCAGGGATAATGACCACCTATATTGATACAAATGGTAAAATGCAGTCAGTCTCTCCGAAAACACAACGTCAATTGATGGAAGCCATAGGATGGTTGCCATCCAGCAGTTACCATTCTGTCTCAGAACCCCTACCCCCCGTGAAAATATTGTTTTACGATCATACCTTAGAACTCGCTATCGGCGGTGAAGGGGAATATCACTGGGTCTTAACAACAGAAACAGGTACCAAATATCAAGGACAGGTGAGTGGTGGTAGCTACCTTGGGTTGCCAATGTTGGCAATCGGTTATCATAGTTTGGTGTTATTACAACAACAACAGGAATGGTATTGCTCTGTTATTATCGCTCCTAAACGCTGCTATGAACATAAGGCTTTGCTAGCAGGCGATAGATGGTGGGGAGTTTGTGTACAGCTTTATACATTGCGTTCGGATAATAACTGGGGGGTGGGTGATTTTGGTGATTTAACCGAGCTGATTAAACGCCTCGCTAAATATAGTGCTGCTTTTATTGGACTAAACTCACTTCACGCCTTGTATCCCGTTCATCCACACCATGCTAGCCCTTATAGCCCTTCTTCACGCCATTGGTTGAACATCATTTATATCAATGTCAATGCGGTAGAAGAATTTTACAGTCAGGAACCTCAACGTTGGTGGCAGCAACCGGCAACCCAACAGACGCTGGCTGAAGTACGCAATACTGAGTGGATTAATTATAGCAAGGTGATGCAGCTTAAATTGACGGCGTTGAATTTATCATTTCCTGTCTTTATGGCGCGAGCGGCTGATGATGTAAAAATGCAAGAATTTCTCCATTTCGTGGAGATAGGCGGCAGCAGTCTTCAAAAACAGGCAACATTTGATGCATTGCACGCCTATTTAAATGAGAAAACACCGGGAATTTTGGGCTGGGACGAATGGCCACCAGAATACCAAGAACCTCGTGGTACGGCGGTGGTGAAATTTTGTCAGCAACATCATCTGTCAGTGATGTTTTACTTGTGGTTACAGTGGGTAGCTGCCGTGCAACTTGCTAATTGTTATAAACTTAGTCAGCAAGAGAAAATGCCTATTGGTTTACAGCGCGATCTAGCCGTGGGAGTAACAAAGGGAAGTGCAGAGACCTGGGGAGATAATGCGCACTACTGTCTGCAGTCGTCAATCGGTGCCCCTCCTGATAAACTTGCTTCCCAAGGGCAGAATTGGTGTTTAGCGCCGATGAATCCCCTGGTCATGAGGGCCCGGGCTTATCAACCCTTCATCGATTTGCTGCGGGCTAACATGGTGGCTTGCGGTGCTTTACGTCTTGACCACGTCATGTCGTTGTTACGGCTGTGGTGGATACCTCAAGGCGAAAGCGCCGAGCAGGGGGGGTATGTGAAGTACCCCATCAGTGATTTATTGGCGATATTAGCCCTGGAAAGTCAACGACACCATTGTATGATAATCGGTGAAAATTTAGGTATTGTTCCTAAGGAAATAAATAGCAAGTTGCTTGATGCCGGAATATATTCTTGGAACGTACTGTATTTTGAGCATGATACTGAGTATCACTTTTCTCCACCAGAATCTTACCCACGCCAAGCAATACTGACGGCTAGTACCCATGATTTACCGCCCGTCCGGGGTTATTGGCAAGCTGAAGATTTACTGTTAGGGGAGCAATTGGGGTTTTATCCAGATCAACAGAGACTAAAACAATGCCGTGCTGAACGGGAAATGGCTAAACAAGGGCTACTTGATACATTACACCTTCATCATTGTCTGCCAGGTATCCCTAGTCATAAAGCGGCGACAGAGATAACCATGACTCCACTACTATACCTTGGGATACAGCGCTACTTAGCAAAGTGCCACAGTGCCTTGCTCGGATTACAACTCGAAGATTGGTTAGGGATGGCCACACCAGTTAATGTACCAGGTACCATTGAGGAGTATCCTAACTGGCGGCGCAAACTGCGGCTCACGATAGAATCTATCTTTGCCGATACCCAAATTAATCTATTATTAAATGATTTAGGGGAAAGACATGTTAAAATATCAATAGAATAAAACAGCGTTTTTTGTCATAACACCGATGTGCTTACCGATGTGCTATGAGTAGGAATGTATCCCATGCTGGTGTTCAGTAATATCCCTGACGCCTTTTAATTCGGGGAATTGTTTTAACAACTCCCGTTCGATCCCTTCTTTTAACGTGATATTGACCATTGAACAACCATTACAACCTCCGCCAAATTGCAAGATAGCCTGGTTATCATCGCTAATCCTTACCAGGCTAACCTGACCGCCATGATTAGCAAGTTGTGGATTAATTTGTGTTTGTAATAGGTATGCTACCCGCTCTGCTAAGGGCGCGTCTGCAGAAATTTTCCGCATGATTGCATTAGGTGCTTTTAGGGTTAGCTGAGAGTCAAATTTATCCGTCACAAAATCTATCTCAGCATCTTCTAAGTATGGAGCGCTTATTGGATCAACATACACGGAAAAGTCGGAGAATTTTAGTTCAATATCGCTTGTCTCAACAAGGTTTGGAGGGGAATAAGAAACACCGCCCTGGGCATTTGCCAGGCCTGGATTGCTCACAAAGACTCGGATCTGGGTCCCTTCTTTTTGCTTTGCCAGCAGTTTAGTGAAATGAGATTGGGCAGCTTCAGTTATCTTTATCATGGTATTGCTCACTATTCTTGATGTTTGAAAAATAAGGGCTTACTCCCTTGTTACCTGAATGTAATTCGACATACTTTGGGTATATACCATTTTACTAACCAAATAGGAATCATTCACAAAGTACGACAAATACACCATACTTGCACTGATGCAGCGCCTTTCGCTAACAACAGGTTGGTTATTTCAGTCATGGTGCTGCCGGTAGTGATTACATCATCTATCAGGGCAATATCTTGGCCCATCACGGAATTTGTAATATAAAACGCTTTATATACATTGCGACGTCGAGAAGGAGCCGATAATGCCTTTTGTGATACTGTGGCACGTGTTCGCTGTAGTGTGCTCTGGTTGTAGTCGCAAGCAAGCCAGCGTGCTAGTGGTTTAGCAATGAGATCTGCCTGATTAAATCCACGTTGCCAACAACGCCTTTGATGCAGAGGGACGGAGATGATGTTATTTGGCTTTAATTGTAATCCATCCCAATAAGCAGGCAACCAATTTAGCAATAACATCCTGGCCAGCATCGGTGCTAGTTGTGTGATTCGATTGAATTTCAATCTTTTTATCAACGTGCTAAAAGGAGGACAATAATCGCTGACAAAGGTCATGCTCTGCCACGGCACAGGTTGTTTTTGACAACGCCCGCATGGTGAGCTAGCATCACCTGATGGTAAACCACAACGCAAGCAGCAGGGTGGTAATAAAGGCAGGTGGCCTGTACAAAAACAGCATATACCATGCGATGGGACAGATAATGGCTGCCGGCACAACCAACAGTAATTGGTCACTTTTATCATCGTTCTTATTCTCCATTCCATGACTGAAAACTCATGGCAAGATACATACCCATTCAACCTAAAGATACTGGAATTTTGCTGGAGAAGTATCGCGAATTTTCTTTTTAAATCATAATATTGTTGATAATTCTATGCATAGCCGTTTCCAGCGTTTTGAAGGCCAATGGGTATATATCCAAAGCATTTCGGATGTCTATTTTGCTGCAAGTGGTGTGAGCCTTTGATCCTTGATCGTAAAAACTTAAGTGATTCAAGTGAGTATTTTGACACCAACACACCTGTAGTTTGAGAGACGTTGGGTATAATAAGTCATGACAAAGCTTTATTGGCATACCTGTGGTGAAGGTAGTCTCGATCTTGTGTTGTTACACGGATGGGGACTGAATGCCCAGGTGTGGCATGGCATCATGACGAGATTGGCGTCGCATTTTCGTCTGCATCTTGTAGATTTGCCAGGATATGGTCGTAGCTATCAATATGGTGCTATGTCATTAGCCGCCATGGCTGAAGAAATTTTAGATCATGCCCCCCGAAAAGCGCTATGGTTAGGGTGGTCGCTGGGTGGTTTGGTGGTTAGTCAAATGGCTTTGGTTTGTCCTGAGCGCCTTGCAGGGATGATCACAGTCGCCTCATCTCCCTGTTTTATTGCAAAGAAGAATTGGCCTGGTATTGCTCCTGCAGTGTTTGCTTCGTTTAAACAGCAGCTTTATACCGATTTTAAACGAACAAGGACGACTTTTTTAGCATTGCAAACCTTGGCAGGCGAAGAGCATGGCCGCCAGAACAGGCAACTACTAGAATCCATCATGTTAACTTCACCGAGGCCAGCCATAGAGGTGATGGCCGCTGGCCTTAAGATGCTCTGTACGACGGATTTTCGCCAGGCGTTGGCAAGCTATTCAGGACCTTTCTTGCGTATCTATGGTGCATTAGACGCTTTGGTTCCACGCAGAGTGGCCGCATTGTTAGATGTCAGTTTCCCAAAAAGCCAGTCTGTCGTGATCCCCCGTGCCGCCCATGCTCCTTTTATTTCACACCCTGATAATTTTTTTTCACTGATTCTTGCCTTTTTACAACAACATAAACATAATCTACTGAGTTAGTGATAGAAGGGTAGCATAACATTGCCGATTGCCGGGGGAGTATCGCCTACTCCTCGCTGGAGGATAGGGCTGTCTATCTCCATCGTCTAAGGTCGCTTCGTGTTTTATAGGGAGGGTACCTGAAAGATAACTACACTAGAGGAGGTTCACTTTATATCAATGGTATTACTGTTTGCGGTTTACAGTCATCCGGTTATTTTATCGGATTCTTACATCAAAGTTATTTTGTGAGGTTTTACTATGAAATTGTTTCAGATTTTATCATCCACTTTATTAGCTGCTACTGTCTCGTTTGCTCCTGTAGCACTGGCGTTCGAAAATCATCAAGACTCAGCAGAACAAACGGACACTAGCTCCACCAATGATGACAAGCAAACCACTGCTAATACTAAAGATAATTTTTCTGAACATCATAAAGGAGATTGCAAGGGCAAGATCAAAGATGGCAAGTGCCAAGATAAGCAAGATAAGAAGGCTACTAAATCCGCTTCCCATTAAAAACCAACAATCCTCCATTAAAGGTCGAATGATGCCAACAATAGGGCATTATTCAACCTTTAATGCCTTTTATTGCCTTAATTCTGTAGAAGCTCTTGTTGTCTTTTTTGTTATGTTGAAATGGGCAGTGCGCACATCTATCAGTCAGGCACCAGGTTGTCGTCTGGCAGGCGTTATGACTTAGTTCATCAGATTCCTGTTCAATACGTTCGATCTTATTCATCATCACGAGCTGTGCCAGGATGGCTCTTACCAACGGTAGCGGCATAGAGAGGGTCTGACTCAGCTGTTTATCTTCGACAAGACCATTTAATGCAACTGTATCGCGTACCCGCAGCAAAGCGCTCACCCTAACTCCTTAGCTCTCAGCTCTCAGCTCTCAGCCTCCTACCGGCGCTGACGCGCCAACGCAGCATCTATCGAATCGTTGCTTCCCGCATAAGCTGAGGGGAGCGGCGCAAGGCAAATATTATTAGCAGGTTAAAAAGTAATACGCTGGCGATCATTAGCATGCTCTCTTGTGGGTGTGCTGTCATCGTGGCTACTTGGTAAAACAAGGTAGATAGAGACCAAGCAAGGTCAAGTCCCCACAAAATGGAAAACATCATCCAGCCATAACTAGTTTCGCGCGCAATAGCCCCCATGACTGATGCGCAAGGTACGTATAGCAAGACAAAAATCAAATAACTATAAGCTGAAATACTTGAGCCGAATTTACTGCTCATTAGCCCCATTGCGCCTGCTGCCATTTCCCCGTCCCCTTGAGTAACTTTGATGGGATTAGCGAGCGTGTCGACAGTGAAGGTATCGACTACCCCTTGCCAGGTTTCATCGACTGCCACCGCTAGTTCATCTAACAAATTAAAATTTTCAGCATCAAAGGAGGTATGGTTAATTTGCTCTGCAATATAAAGTGTATTCAGTGTGGCTATTACTACTTCTTTAGCCATCGCTCCGCTAATTAACCCAACAGTAGCCTGCCAATTATCAGGCGCTATCCCCAACGGGGTCAGCAAAGGAGTAATCCGTTTGCTGATCAATGCCAATGCCGAGTCGTTAATATCATCAACAGGTTTACCAAGGAAAGAAAAGCTACTAACAGCGCTGATAAAAATGCTAGCAATAATCACTACCTGACCGGCATGTAAAATAAAACTAAGCAAACGTTGCTTAGTTTGTAACAGCAAATTCTTAAGTTGTGGCAGGTGGTATGCCGGTAGCTCCATAACAAAAGGGGCTGCTTCACCCCGCACAATAGTGTATTTCAATATCAGTCCAGTAAATAATGCCGCGACAATGCCAAAAAGATATAGCGAGAACACCACGCCGGCACCATGAGAACCAAAAAATGCAGCTGAGAAGACGGCAAAAATAGCCAGGCGTGCCCCGCAAGACATAAAAGGGGCCATCATGATGGTGATGAGCCGTTCTCGCGGGACATCCAGGGTGCGGGCACCCACAATGGCAGGAACGTTACAACCAAAACCTACTATCAATGGAATAAATGACTTGCCAGGTAATCCTAATGTCTGCATTAACCTGTCCATGACAAAAGCCGCGCGAGCCATATAACCCGAATCTTCCAACAAAGAAAGAAATAGATACATCATGCCGATTTGCGGCACTAACGGGAGTACTGTGTTAATTCCTCCCCCAAGGCCTTGCGCTAAAAACGTGACGAATCCAATGGGAATCTGTAGGGTATAACCAAGCCATTGAAGGCCATGGATGAAAACGGCGGCTGAACCGATATCGAAAATGGGTTGTAATGCACCGCCAATATTGATGGTTAACACAAACATCAAATACATTACTAACAGAAAGATGGGAATACCTAACCAGCGATTAAGCACCATGCTGTCGAGTAGTTGAGTAATTTTTAATGGCATCGCCTGCCGGACGTTGCTTACCGTATCGCACAGGGTACTAATACTTTGGTAGCGAGCATTGGCGATGATAATGTCTGGGCTTTCATGTTGCTCTTGCTGCAACGTTTCCTGTATCTTAGCCAAGAATGAGGGAGGTACTTTAGCACGAGCAAGGCTATAGACATCTCCTTCCAATGTTTGCAGTGCTAACCATTTTCGTTCTGAAGCAGGTAAAGAGTCCAGCATGGCCTGGCTCAGATCATCAATAGCGGTTAAGACGGGTGGCGGGTAACTTACCAATGTGTTCGGTACAGTGCGCTGGTTATGGTCGATCATTTGTTTTAATTTATCGACACTTTCAGTTTGGGTGGCGACTAAAGGAACAACTGGGCAGCCTAAATAGGTAGAAAGGGCTGTAATGTCAATGTCGATATGTTGTTTATGTGCAATATCCAACATGTTCAGTGCAACGATAATATAAGGGGTACCTAGCTCACATAACTGCAGCGTTAGATAAAGGTTACGTTCCAGGTTTGATGCGTCAATAACATTAATGAGCAAATCAGGGTGGGTATTAACGAGATACTGGCTTGTTACTCGCTCATCTAAGGTAGTTTGCTGCGAAATGGCAGTCAACGAATAGGTGCCCGGCAAGTCAACTAATTTGACATAGTACCGCGCCGTAGTAAATCGCCCTTCTTTTCGCTCTACCGTTACGCCAGCCCAGTTTCCGACCTGTTGATGGGCGCCCGTCAGCTGGTTAAATAAGGTACTTTTTCCGGTATTCGGATTGCCTATTAAGGCAATTGTCATTGTCTTCATATGTCAGCGCAATAATAGCAAGATGCTGTTGTGGCCCATGAGGAGAGGAGGCTATCATGTTCTTAGTGAATATTTATTATTCAAGGATCAAAAAACTGATGTCTGTTTTGCGTAATGCCAAATTAACTCGACCTATTTGTATATATAATGGTGAACCCATTGGAGCAATGCGAACAACCTTGAAAGACACCCCCGGCAACATACCCATAGAAAGCAATTTTTGCCGGTAACCAGGGTTGGTATCGGTAGAAAAACGAATGATTTTGTAGCACTTCCCTACAAGAAAACGCATATCACCTAACATAGTAAAAAAGTAAAGTAAGCAGCATCATAATGATAATTGTTATCGTGCGCAATACTGAAAGCCCGTAGACGATAGCCAGGTAAATACGTTAACATATTGATGAATAAAATTTTATTGTTTCTGATACAGCGAACTTATTAAAAATAATATAGATATAGAATTTTATTCGTTACCATATGTTTCAAAATATACGACTAAGCTGGTATTAACGTCATTTTAGGACCATGAAGCGTATAAATCGTCGTTAACAATAGTGTCTATTGACAAACAATTTTCCTATAAATGTAAATTTTACGACAGGATTCAGAAAATTTATGAAGGTCATTACATGCACAGTAGCTGCCCCCACTGCCAGAATCGCTATCGCTATTGCTCGGTTTAATCATTTCATTAACCATAGTTTACTGACAGGTGCTCTTGATGCCCTTACCCGCATTGGTCAGGTAGCGGATGAAAACATTACTGTTGTTTGGGTTCCTGGGGCCTATGAATTACCGTTAACGGTAAAGATGTTAGCAAAAACTAAATACTATGATGCCCTGATTGCACTGGGCACCGTAATACGGGGTAGCACAGAACATTTTACTTATGTCGCTGGCGAATGCAGTTCAGGTCTCTCATCCGTTGCTATTCATGCCGAGATACCGGTGGCGTTTGGGGTCCTCACTACTAAAAACACGGAGCAAGCTATTGAACGTGCGGGGAGCAAAGCGGGGAACAAAGGTGTTGACGCGGCATTAAGCGCATTGGAGATGTTTAATATCATGAATGCAATTAGCTGTTAATTGCACTTTGAAAAAGCTTGATTAACACAATACACCTATGATGAAACCTACAGCACGGCGGCGTGCACGCATGTGCGCCGTTCAAGCTATCTATTCTTGGCAAGTATCTAAAAACGATATTGCCGATGTTGAGCAACAGTTTTTATTACAACAAGACATGAAAGATGTCGATGTTGGTTATTTTTGCGAATTATTATCCAGTATCAGCGCTAATGCTGTCAGTCTAGATGCATTGCTAGCTCCCTATCTTTCACGCCAATTGAGCGCATTAGGTCAAGTTGAAAAGGCAATTTTGCGTATTGCCATCTATGAGTTAAGCAACCGTAAAGATATTCCTTATAAGGTGGCTATCAATGAAGCCATTGATCTTGCAAAAATATTCGGTGCCAAGGATAGTCATAAGTTTGTTAACGGTGTTTTGGATAAAGCGGCACTGACCGTACGTAAGCAAACAGTGAATTAATAATGGTAGTTTTCAGCGTTATTTTGATTAATTTATTATTTATGCCCTTCATCTTTCAGGTTGCAGATACGGTGCCTCCCTTCTCTACACCCCGATCACTTACTTGAGTAAATTCCCGGGGAGTCGTTTGGTTGCTACCTTACTGGCAAACTTGAAATCTATTGGGTATATACCTATCAGTATCTCGACTGGAAACCAAGGCGGCAAGAGGGTGAATACTTGAAGCCAATGCAGCGGTAGTTTACAAGACGAGGAGTCTATAGGGTATATTTTCATGGTATGCAGCGAATTCGATGTGATTTCTCGCTATTTTGATCGTTTTCAACATCAGCGTCACGATGTTGTGTTGGGTGTTGGAGATGACTGTGCGTTACTGGCAGTCAAAACAAAGCAACTTTTAGCGATTACTACTGACACCTTGGTGGCGGGTATTCACTTCTCTGCCGATATTCACCCAGCCGATCTTGGCTATAAAGCGTTAGCGATTAGTTTAAGTGATCTAGCAGCGATGGGAGCCTCTCCTGCTTGGTTGTCTCTGGCATTGACCTTGCCCAAGGTAGATGAATCTTGGCTGGAAGAATTCAGCAACAGTTTATTTGAACAATTGAACTATTACGGGATGCAACTGATCGGAGGAGATACCACCTGCGGGCCACTGAGTTTAACGGTGACAGCACAAGGATTGATGCCGATTGGTAGAGCGTTAACCCGTGCCGGAGCAAATGTTGGCGATAGGATATACGTCACCGGCACGTTAGGCGATAGCGCAGCAGGACTAGCCATTTTACAAAATCGCTTACAAGTAAAGAACAAAGCTGATAAAAAAGCATTGGTGATGCGTCATCTTCGTCCTCAACCACGCCTGTTACAAGGACAGGCACTAGCAGATCTGGCTAGTTCTGCTATCGATATTTCTGATGGTTTACTGTCTGATTTACAACATATTGTACAAGCTAGTCGCTGTGGTGCACGGATTGAATTGGATGCATTACCCTATTCAACTCAGTTGAAAAACAACGTTAATGCCGAACAGGCATTAGATTGGGCACTGAGCGGAGGAGAAGACTATGAACTTTGCTTTACAGTACCAGAAATAAACCATAACACTTTGCGTGCTGCATTGGATGGCTTGGATGTTACTTACGCTTGTATCGGTCAGATTAGTACGATCGATGAAGGAATAACGTTTTCCAAACTGGGAAAGCCCGTTGCTTTAAATAACAAAAAAGGGTTTGATCATTTTGCTCACGAATAAACTGTTTAACAAAAAAATCACGTAAAAAGGTGATCGATGAATAAGGCTTTTGATGAAACCAGACGGAGATTACAGTTGCATAATCCATGGCATTTATTGGCGACGGGTTTTGGTAGCGGTTTATCACCCATTATGCCTGGTACTATAGCCTCGTTTGTAGCGCTCCCATTTGGCTGCTTGCTGCTTAGTTTGCTCCCTTGGTCGTTATATGTTGTCGTAGTGATAGTTAGCGCTAGCATAGGGGTTTATATTTGTCACCGTGCAGCGCGTGATATGCAAGTGCACGATCATGGCTGTATCGTATGGGATGAATTTGTTGGGATGTGGATTACCTTAATGGCACTGCCAGTTAACCATTGGCAATGGATTATTACAGCCTTTGTGGTTTTTCGTGCGATTGATATTTGGAAGCCCTGGCCTATCTGTTGGGTTGATCATCATGTACCTGGTGGTATTGGAATCATGTTAGACGATATCATGGCGGGAATTACTGCAGCCGTGCTTATCCATCTATTGGTGTTGCTAAACAGATTTTTGGGCGCGGCGATAAGTTAAAGCCTTATACCCTCTACCAAAGTATGTCGAATTGCCGCTTTGCTGAAAAGAAACGGGTCTAAATAGATCTCTTTCACAGCTCTGACGAATAGGGAAAAGTCAAGGCGCCCAATGCGGCGAATCCATGAGGATGACTGATCCCTGCGTAATAAAGAAAAGCAGCACGCAGTAGGTTATCAAAGAGATCTCATGAACTTACTTAAGTCCCTGACAGCAATAAGCTCAATAACCCTATGCTCGAGGATACTAGGTTTTATGCGAGATGCTATCGTGGCTCGCATTTTTGGAGCAGGAATGGAGACAGATGCTTTCTTTGTTGCTTTTAAATTACCTAACTTACTGCGACGAATTTTTGCTGAAGGAGCGTTTTCCCAAGCTTTTGTACCTACTTTAGCAGAGTACAAGACCCAGAAAGGCATTGAAGCAAGTCGCACCTTTGTGGCTACTGTCTGTGGTTTCCTAACCCTGATTGTTGGGTTTATCAGTATTGTCGGTATCCTGGCAGCGCCTTGGATTATTTATCTTACCGCCCCTGGGTTTACCGATACAACAAATAAACTTTCTTTAACAATCGCGTTATTGCGGATCACTTTCCCTTATATTTTATTGATCTCATTGGCATCATTAGCAGGAGCCATATTAAATACCTGGAACTGTTTTTCAGTACCGGCTTTTGGTCCCGTGTTGCTCAACCTTAGCATGATCAGTTTTGCATTATTTGCCGCTCCCTGGTTTACTCCTCCTATCTTGGCGCTAGCCTGGGCAGTCTTATTCGGTGGGTTGTTGCACTTAGGGTATCAGCTTCCTTACTTAAAAAAAATTGGCATGCTGGTCTTGCCACGCCTCGCTTTGGACGACACAGGAGGGTGGAGAGTCATCAGGCGCATGGGACCAGCAATCCTTGGGGTGTCTGTCAGCCAGATTTCTCTGATTATTAACAGTATTTTTGCTTCTTTTCTGGTTTCCGGCTCAGTCTCCTGGATGTATTACGCCGATCGTCTTATGGAATTTCCGACCGGCTTGCTAGGCGTGGCATTGGGGACTATTTTATTACCTTCGCTAGCAAAAAGTGTCTCCGTAGGGAATCTGACTGAATATTCTGCAATGATGGATTGGGGGTTACGTCTTTGTTTTTTACTTGCCTTGCCCAGTAGTGTTGCTCTAGGAATATTGGCTAAACCTCTCACAGTAACGTTATTTCAATATGGTAATTTTAGTGCATTGGACGCCACGATGACGCAGCAGGCTTTGCTGGCTTACTCTATCGGGTTGATGGGGTTAATTCTTGTCAAGGTATTGGCGCCAGGGTTTTATGCTCATCACGACATTAAAACACCGGTAAACATTGCCATTGTTACCCTAATATTGACGCAGATAATGAACGTTATTTTTATCGGACCACTAAAACACGCGGGATTATCCTTATCAATTGGCTTAGCGGCATGTTTGAATGCTAGCCTATTGTATTGGCAATTACGTAGGCAGAACATTTTCTGCCCGCAGCAAGGTTGGCTATTATTTTTAGTCAAAATCATTATTGCTGTTGTGGGGATGTCTGGGGTATTAATTGCCCTGATAGCCTCGATGCCCGTTTGGGAGACAGGAACGATGGCGTGGCGATTATTACGGTTATCTCTAGTGATTACTGCAGGCGGCATAACATACTTTGTGTTGCTGGTATTGTTTGGTATTAAACGTCGCGATTTTTCTTGCCCAATACCCTGAAATATTCTCCCTAACATATTTTCCCTGTCAACGTCAGGCTGCCGACCCATTATGACAAATACCTACCAACAGTAGGTAGCATTACGGCAAGAGTGAAAGCTCTTGATCTGAGATGAACAACTGATATGAGAGGCAAACACCGCAGCCAATCCCGCAAGCCAACATAGCGGCAGTTTGAAAGACAAGGGAAGTCTATCAAGCTACATTCTTTCAACGGTTTGAATGCCTAGGGTCTCTAAACCTTGTTTTAGTGTTTTTGCGGTTAGCAAGGCAAGTTTAAGTCGGCTCTGACGTACCGGTTGACTGCTAGCATTGAGAATTGAGCAATGTTCGTAGAAACTAGAGAACAGACCCGCTATGTCGTACAAATAATGACACATTACGTGCGGAGTCCCATCCTGAGCTACAGTCAGGATGGTTTCTTCAAACTGTAGCAAACGCTTTGCTAGTGCTATTTCATGCGCTTCATTGAGGATAAAGGGTAATATTAGCTGACTTTTATCAATGTTGGCACGTCTAAAAACCGATAGCACACGGGTATAGGCATATTGTATGTAAGGCGCGGTGTTGCCATCAAGCGCTAGCATACTATCCCAGTCAAATACATAATCAGTAGTACGATTTTTTGATAAATCAGCATATTTGATAGCACCAATAGCAATGATTTCACTGATATATTTTAGTTCGTTTGCCGGCATATCCGGATTTTTTTCCCCTATTAATTTGCTAGTACGTAGCATTGCCTCATCTAGCAGTGCCGCTAGTTTTATCCCCCCCCCTGTTCGCGTTTTAAAGGGTTTACCATCTTTCCCCAGCATCATGCCGAACAGGTGGTGCTCAAGGGAAACCGTTTCTGGTACATAGCCGGCTTTACGTACAATGGTCCAGGCTTGCAGTAAATGTTGATGTTGACGTGAATCGATGTAATACAGCAGACGATCTGCTCCTAACGTTTCATAACGGTATTTAGCGCAAGCGATGTCCGTTGTGGTGTAGAGGTATGCGCCATCTTGTTTTTGAATGATGACCCCCATGGGTTCACCGTTTTTGTTCTTAAATTCATCAAGGTAAACCACGATTGCCCCATCGCTTTGTGTTGCTAGGCCTTTTGTTCTAAGATCTGCCACAATATTGGGTAGCATGGGGTTATAAAAGCTTTCTCCTCTGATGTCATCCTGCGTCAAGGTAACGTTAAGACGTTGATAGGAAATTTGATTTTGCCTAATAGTGATATCGATCAGTTTATGCCACATTTTGCAACAATATTCGTCATTTTTTTGTAGTTTTACTACGTAAGATCGTGCACGTTTGGCAAATTTTTCATCCTTATCATACTGTTTTTTCGCTTCTTGATAGAACTTGTCTAAATCTGATAAGCCAAGGTGCGATGCTTCATTGTTTTGTATTTTTTCTAGCCAAGCTATCAACATGCCAAATTGGGTCCCCCAGTCACCCAGATGGTTAACACGAATAACATGATGACCAAGAAATTCCAATGTACGCACAGTAGCATCGCCAATGATGGTAGAACGCAGATGGCCTATATGCATCTCTTTAGCGACATTGGGCCCGGAATAATCTACCACAATGGTTTGTGGTTTAACGGGGCTCACGCCAAGTTTCGGCGCATGTAAGCTGTTTTCAATTTTATTAGCGACCCATTGGGTATCAAGAAATATGTTGATAAATCCGGGATCTTTGATCTCCACTTTGTGGGCCATCTCATTGAAATCCAGTAAACTAACCACTTTTTCGGCAAGTTGCCGCGCAGGCAAATTAAGCTTTTTAGCTAATCCCATGATCCCGTTGACCTGATAATCACCGAATCTCGGGTTAATAGATTGGCGCACTTGCGGCTCACTTACGTTTTGTACATCTGTGTTTTGTGCATCTGTGATGATAGTCAATGCTTTGCTGATTGCTTCTGAAATAAAACCTTTAATATTCAATGTATTTAATCTAACATTAGGGTATATAGAGGGAAAGGATACGTAACGCTATTTTTTAAAAGTTGTTAATAGACCTCTTTTAAAACCGTTACCAGTGGGGGAAAAAATCAAGTCACCTTGGCTGCCATAACCTTCGTTCTCGAGCGAGAACATGAGGATTGCTTGTCACCGCTCATCTCACCACACATCTCACCGAACATTTCACCGAACAACAGAGAAAAATACTACGCAGTAGGTTTTGAAAAAGACAGGACTTACGCAAACGGCAGACAGGAAGACTACATAGGGTAGTTATACTGGCAATAGGTATACCTTATTTAGTAGTTATGCGTAAGTCCTAAAAGATATAAACTCTACTGATGATACCCAAAGCATGCCGCATTGTAGCCAACATAGCAGCAGTTTGAAAGGCGAGGGACATGCTTTGATTGCCGTTCTACTTCACAATACATCCCAATAGACTTCTTTCCAAACCGTGACGAGTGGGGAGAAGGCAAGGCGCACGGGGCGCGCAACAACCTTTGTTCCCATGCGAGTACATGAGGATTGTGAGCACCGCGTAACGCAGAATTCTCACCACGCAGTAGGTTTGGAAAGAAGTCTAATGAATAACACAGAAAATTGGCTGCCGAGTGCATCCGTTGTTAATTTATTAAAACGTGCAAAAATTTTAACAACAATTCGACATTTTTTTTCTGAACGGGCGATACCAGAAGTTGACACGCCCAGTCTAAGTCAAAAGACAGTGACAGACGTTCATCTTTCTCCTTTTAAAACACAATATAAAGGGCCTGGCGTTGCAGATGGTATGAAATTATATATGATAACCAGTCCAGAATTTCACATGAAACGGTTGCTAGCAGCAGGGACCGGCGCCATTTACCAGTTAGCACGTAGTTTTCGCAACGAAGAGGCTGGGCGTTGGCACAATCCTGAATTCACCTTATTAGAATGGTATCGTCCCGGCTACGATATGTACTGCCTCATGGAAGAGGTAAAGGAGTTATTACAGCAAATACTGGATTATAAAAGCATAGAAATACTATCCTATCAACAAGCTTTTCTAGCGTATTTTGGGCTCGATCCTATCTCATGTGATACAACGCTATTACATACACTTGCTGCTACCTGTGGTTTAGAAAATCTGATAGAACAAGAAGAGGATCGCGATACGTTATTACAATTTTTGTTAAATATTTTGGTGGAGTCAAAAGGTAGACAGGATAACTTACTATTTATTCACCATTTTCCGGCAAGTCAGGCGTTGCTAGCCCGTATCAGCATTGAAGATGACCGGGTAGCCCAACGTTTTGAGGTTTATTTCAAAGGCGTTGAATTAGCAAATGGTTTTTGTGAACTAACCGATCCAGACGAGCAACTCAAGCGATTTGAGCAAGATAACCGTCGGCGTATCGCCCTTGGTTTGCCGCAGCAACCTCTCGATCATCATCTGATTCAAGCCTTACAACATGGTCTCCCAGACTGTTCTGGAGTAGCGATAGGTGTAGATCGCTTAGTCATGTTGGCTTTAAAAGCAGCAAGACTAAGCGATGTCATGGCTTTTTCTGTTGAAAGGGCCTAAATGCCTATCCAAAATTTGTTACCTTTGCTGATCTTGCTTAAAAGATAGGCTTAACATGCTCATTTACCAGTGCTACACGGCGTTTTTTCGCACATTTTCCCCTAGCCTGAGCATCGCTCACAACGATTTTGGATAAGTGATAATCATTTCTGTTAATGTTGAACAATACAGTGATAACGATGTTAACTAGTTTCTGAACACAGATGAAAGATAGCTACCTAACGTTTCCAAACTTTGATCCCGTTATTTTTTCTATCGCTTCGATCTCTCTTCATTGGTATGGGGTAATGTACCTAGTTGGTTTCCTGTTTGCACATTGGCTAGCGATGCAAAGGGCCAACAAACCTGATAGCGGATGGACAAGGGATGAAGTAGAAAATCTGCTGTATACTGGTTTTTTCTATATCTTGATCGGTGGCAGAGTAGGTTATGTCTTGTGTTACAATTTTCCCCTATTTCTACATGACCCGCTGTATCTATTCAGACTGTGGGACGGAGGCATGTCATTTCATGGTGGATTACTGGGTATAATCTGCAGGCTGTTATGGTTTTCTTACCGCACTTCAGGACATTTTTTTCGACTGGCTGATTTTGTTGCTCCCCTTGTTCCATTTGGTTTAGGCGCGGGTAGACTAGGAAATTTTATTAATGGCGAATTATGGGGGCGAGTCACGATAGATACACCTTGGGCTATGCTATTCCCCACTTCATACAGTGAAGATTTCCGCCTGGCAGCTACCAATCCTCAATGGCAGGCGCTATTACAGCAATATGGCGCCCTCCCTCGCCATCCATCCCAGTTGTATGAAATGATGTTAGAAGGGCTACTGTTATTTATCATTCTCAATCTATTTATCCGCAAACCGCGGCCAATGGGCAGCACTTCTGGTTTATTTCTCGTAAGCTACGGAATATGTCGCTTTTTAGTTGAATATTGTCGTCAACCAGACTATCAGCTTGGGTTGTTTGCAGGCTGGTTCAGCATGGGACAAATTTTATCCATTCCCATGATATTTTTTGGCGGTATTATCATGCTATGGGCGTACCGTCACCCACAAAAATAACGGCCTACACATTTAAAGATGAAACAATATTTAGATTTAATGAAAAAAGTATTGCATGAAGGTGTCATAAAATCCGATCGTACCGGAACAGGAACAAGGTCCATTTTTGGTTACCAAATACGTTTTGACTTACAACGGGGTTTCCCATTAGTCACCACTAAACGCTGTCATTTTCGTTCTATCATTTACGAGCTCTTATGGTTTCTCAGTGGTAGTACCAATATCGATTACTTACAGGCAAATGCTGTATCAATTTGGAATGAATGGGCAGATAGCGATGGCGAGCTTGGCCCCATATATGGCAAACAATGGCGCGCTTGGGAAGCAACTGACGGGCGGAAAATTGATCAACTCAGCAATGTATTGACAGAATTAAAACAGCGTCCAGATTCACGCCGGATCGTTGTTTCTGCTTGGAATGTAGGAGAAATAGATAACATGGCTCTTGCCCCCTGCCACGCGTTTTTTCAATTCTATGTTGCCAACGACAAACTTTCCTGCCAACTTTACCAGCGTTCCTGCGATGTATTTCTTGGCCTACCGTTTAATATTGCAAGCTACGCCCTATTAACACAGATGATCGCTCAGCAGTGCGACCTAAAAGTAGGTGATTTTATTTGGACAGGAGGGGATATCCACATCTATTGTAATCATATAGAACAGACCCGTTTGCAACTAACCAGAAATCCACGTCCATTGCCCAATCTGCTGATTAAGCGTAAGCCAGCTTCACTATTTGAGTACCAATTTGAGGATTTTGATATCACAGGCTACTGCCCGCATCCTGCTATTACAGCGCCAATCGCCATTTAACGTAAGCCACCTGATTCTGTGATATGACCAGTATGTCAACAGGGGCCATTAATGATAGTAGACCTCTTTTAAACCCTACTGCCTGGTGAGAATTCTGCAGGCGCGGAAACAAGCCATCCTCATGTACTAACACGGAAAAAAGGTTTCGGTTCACCCTGATCGCCTTGACTTCTCCTCCACTCGTCAGTGGTTTCAAAAGAGGTATATTGCTTTTTTTACCCTAACACTGGAAAAAAATTCTTCAGCACAGGGTAATTTAGGAATATTCCTATTTAGCTTCCTCTACGATTGTTGTTAACTAGGGATAAGGGGATGCTAATGTTATGGCTTCTTCTGCTTAACGATTAATGAGCTCGTTCGCCGAAACAAGATAAGCTTAAAAAACCAAAGCAGTTCAAATCAGGAAGATATCTCACCATGCCACTACCTACCTCAACAATGCCATTCGTTTCCACCAATATAATTGTTAACTATCTTGTTACAAACAATCACCGGGCCGCTCCTCTGGAGCTATTATTTTCTATTGATCCGACCACACCTGATCATTACAGAAAAATAATTAATGACTTGCTTAAAGAGTATCAACAGCATCTAAATATTAAGTTTTTCTACGATCCAAACCATGATCATCATTTTGATATACGCGATCTGAATTTTGCTGTTCATGCTTCTTCATCACCGCTTGGAGAGGTAAGGATAGGGATCACTACCGGCGGGGCTACGTTGCCGTTTCACTCCGTTGCTAGCAGAGGCGGCAACCTTCGATCAGAAACGACTATACGAGAAGAGCTGATTAGACTTATCAATAAAGCCCTAGGCGTAGAGAGGTTTCCTGAAACAGCTTGGTATAAATTACCAGAGAGCATACAGACAGGACATCTAAAACCACATGAGATAGAGGCCTTGCAAGGTCTATTTAAAAAATCCACTACCCAAAATGAAAAGTGGGATCCGCTCCCCATCGCTGATGAAAACATGATGGCTGCCGCGGAAAAAGCATATATCGCTCGCCTGGCTGAGAAGATAGGGGCGACGACTGACCCTACCGCCCTCTCCCCATCCTCTGATCCAAAGGCCCCCATTAAGTTGAGTTATAGTTTCGAAGCCATTTATCCTCAGGAATATCGGATCCTAACCGAGAAACTCTTCAAGAAAATCGAGGAAATAGCTAACCTGACTTTTGTGGAACAGCCTGAGGTAGGTAACACCTACAAGCCACACCACATCTATTTTCAGATGCATCCTGAAGCTCATGTGAATTCTAGCACTACATCCTATGCTGGATATTCAAATATCGTTATCAGGGGTATTGATTTGCCTAATGATATTGGTATCGGCCATACTATTGCTCATGAAATCATCCATGCCCTTGGTGGAGGTCATGTGTTTTCAGGACGAGCACTTGCTACTAAAAGCTATGACAATCCCTATACTGTCATGTCGCCTGATGGCACAAAGAACTATGAATTTATAGAGCTTCAACAGGCCGATGTGCTCTTCATTCAAGCGCAGTACGGAAAACCCGGAAAAGCAGCATATTACCGCCCGGAAGATCATATTAAAATCACCCGAATCCCTTTACCACCTGAACCATACGTTCCCCCCCCTACAATAAGTCTGGTAGACGATATAGCTCAGCAAGTTTCTGCCTTTGGCTGGATGAAACCGACGGGATATAACTGGAACCACAAAAAGGGACTGCCATCTTCTGACTATCAAGGGTGGACGCTGAGCTATGCCTTCCCAAAGCCAGGTTTTCCTGGAGGACAGTACTATCAAGAGGTTTCTTATGAAAATCAAAAACTAATAAAGGAGATATTTCAGAAGGCCTATGAGCCTCACTTACCCATTAGATTCAAGGAGCTACCTTCAGACGAAAGCGAGAAAGCTGATGTAGTGATCTGGGCTAACCCTGGTACTCACACTTTTTTTTATCCCTGGCCAGATCTTTCTATCAAGAAGCCAGCAAAAATTGTACTGTCTCAGGCCAATAAAATATTGCTAAAAACAACTAAAGGAATCTGGACATTTATACATGAAGCGAATCATTTTCTGGGGCTAGAACATTTAACATGGAGCCCCCCCGACAACTCCCTTACAGTAATGCTCCCAGTATCCCCTACTGAACTTTTTAGTCAGTCGCTTGATCTTGCTCGAGATATCGCGCTTAAGCCTGCTGATCTGAAGGCGCTTCAAAAAATATATCCTCCCTACCACAAGCAGTCTGACGCCTATCAAGAGCTGGCCGCTACCCCATCTTACGTAGACCCTTATCATGTCATTGATAGCAAAGTAACAGGGTCGGAGATGGTTGGTACCGATCGCTCGGATCTCTTTGTTATTGAGGATTCAAGCAACCCAGGAAACGATATCTATTTCATCAAGAAGTTTAATCAGGCCGTTGATAAGATCCGTTTTCAGCCTGACAAAATGAAGACGATTTTCGTCCAGAACTTTACTAGAGCGACTCAACAGACTGAAGTGAAGTTGACCGTTGATACTAATAGGAATCACCACCACACCAAGCTCGAAGCAGATACCAATCAGGATGCTCATACTGATGTAACAGTAATACTTGTTGGGGTAAGTCTACCTCCAGAAGACGGACTGTTTATCTAAACGGACTGTTTATCTTGTGATCTTGTCGACCATTTTTCCCCTTCCTGGACATTCAGGGCATCTCCTCTATCGTCTACCGCTCAGGTGCTAAAACAAGCATAGCACTGAACGGTACAGGGGGGTGAAGAGGTCGTTCGCCAAAACAAACATAGGCTTAAAAACCAAAGCAGTTCAAATTAGGAAGATATCTCATCATGGAACTACATACCTCAACAATGCCACTCGGTCCCGCCATGACGAAAGTCAAGTATCTTGTCACGAACAATAACCGGGCCGCTCCTCTAGGGCTATTATTTTCTATTGATCCGGCCACACCTGATCATTACAAAAAAATAATTAATGACTTGCTTAAAGAATATCAACAGCATCTAAACATTAGATTTTTCTACGATCCAAATCCTGATCATCATTTTGATATACAGGATCTGAATTTTGCTGTTCATCCTACTTCATCGATTGGGATAAAGGGCGCAGGGATTACTACTGGCGGTGCCATATTGCCATTTAGCAGCACTGCTAGTACCGGCATATATTCATCAGAAACGCTCATTCGAGAGTCCCTGATTGAACTTATCAATAGCGCCCTAGGCGTAGAGAGGGTTCTTGAAACCCCCTGGCATGTCTTACCAGACAGTACACACACAGGATATCTAAAACCGCATGAGATAGAGGCCTTGCAAGGTCTATTTAAAAAAACCACCACCCAAAATGGAACATGGAATCAGCTCCCCATCGCTGATGAAAAGATGATTGCTGCCGCGGAAAAAGCATATATCGCTCGCCTGGCTGAGATAATAGGGGCGACGACTGACCCTACCGCTCCCTCCCCATACTCTGACGCAACGGCCCCCATTGAGTGGAGCTATAGTTTCAATGCTATTTATCCTCAGGAATATCGGCTACTAACCAAGAAAATCTTCAAGAAAATTGAGGAAATAGCTAACCTAACCTTTGTGGAACGGCTTGATGTAGGTAACACCTACAAATTCCACCACATCTATTTTCAGATGCATCCTGAAACTCATGTGAATTCTAGCACTACCTCCTTTGCGGGATATGCAAAGATCGTTATCAGCGGTATCGATTTTCATCATCCGGATAGTGGTATCGGCAATACTATTGCTCATGAAATCATCCATGCCCTTGGTGGAGATCATCTGTTTTTATCAGGACACTCACTGGCGACTAAAAGCTATGACAACCCTTACACTATCATGTCGCCTGATAGCAAAACCCCCTCTGCATTTATAGAGCTTAAACTGGCCGATGTGCTCTTCATTCAAGCAAAGTTCGGGAAGCCCGGAAAAGCACCAAATTACCGCCCGGAAGATCATATTAAAATCACCCCAATCCCTTTGCCACCTGAACCATACCCCACCCCACCAGTAAACCTGGTAGACGAAATCGCTGGGCAAGTGGGCTGGACGACAACCAGGGGATATAACTGGAACCATAAAAAGGGACTGCCATCTTCTGACTATCAAGGATGGACGCTGACTTATGCCTTCCCAGAACCAGGGTTTCCTGGAGGAGCGTACTATCGACAGGTTTCTCGTGAGCATCAAAACCTAATAAAGGAGATATTGAAGAAGGGCTATGAGTCTCACTTACCCATTAGATTCAAGGAATTATCTTCAGACGAGAGTGAAAAAGCTGATGTAGTGATCTGGGCTAACCCTGGTGCAGGCGGCAATTTTAATTACAGCCCAGATCTTCCTGCCAAGAAGCAAATAAAAATGGTATTGTCTCAGGCCCATGAAGACTCACTGAAAACAGCTGTAGACATCTGGACATTTATGCATGAATGGAATCATCTTCTGGGGCTACAACATTTACCATGGAGCCCCCCCGACAACTCCCTCACCGTCATGCTCCCAGTAATACCTACTGAACTTTATGGTAAGCCGCTTGATCTTGCTCAAGATATCGCACTTAAGCCTGCTGATCTAAAGGCGCTTCAAAAATTATTTCCTCCCTACGACAAGCAGTCTGACGCCTATCAAGAGCTGGCCGCTACCCCATCTTACGTAGCCCCTTATCATGTCATTGATAGCAAAGTAACAGGGTCGGAGATGGTTGGTACCGATCGCTCGGATCTCTTTGTTATTGAGGATTCAAGCGGCCCAGGGAACGCTATCTATTTCATCGAGAAGTTTAATCAGGCCGTTGATAAGATCCGCTTTCAGCCTGACAAAGTGAAGACGACTCTCGTCCAGAACTTTACTAGAGCAACTCAACAGACTGAAGTGAAGTTGACCGTTGATGCTAATAGGAATCACCACCACACCAAGCTCGAAGCGGATACTAATCAGGATGCTGATACTGATGTAACAGTAATACTTGTTGGGGTAAGTCTACCTCCAGAAGACGGACTATTTATCTAACGGACGGTTTATCTTGTGATCTTGTCGACCATTTCTTCCCCTCCTGGGTATTCAGGGGGTATCCTCTGTCGTCTACCGCTCAGGTGCTAAAACAAGCATAGCCCTGAACGGTACAGGGGGGGTAAATGAGGTCGTTCGCCGACACAAGATAGGATTACCCGCCGCTTTTTCTATTCCTTCAGGACGTAGGGCAAGCTTTCTATATCGCTTACATCCTGTTACAACGCCGGATACTTCATGAATAAGCGCGGCAACGTCGTATTTATTACTGGCACGGACACGGCAGTAGGAAAATCCCTCATCAGTTGTGCCTTATTGGTTACACTCAATCAGGCAGGATTCAGGGCCAATGGTTATAAGCCAGTGGCCTGCGGTGCCGTTTTATCCGCAGGAAACTGGGCTAACCAGGATTCCCTATCGCTACTGGCCAGGAGTCGATCGGCTCTCACTTATCAACAAGTCAATCCCCTGTTATTTCATCAGCCTATTGCGCCACATATTGCCGCCAGTCAGCAAGGTATCAAAATAGATACGGCAATATTAAGCCAAGGCGCCCTGTTTTTAGCCAAGCAATCAGATTGGCTGATTATTGAAGGGGTAGGGGGATGGCATGTTCCGTTAGACAAAGAGAGACGTTTTTCAGATTGGGTGATAGAAGAACAATGGCCAGTGATTTTGGTCGTAGGGATACGTTTAGGCTGCTTAAACCACACCCTGTTAACCCTGGATAATCTCCGTAATGGCGGCGTATTGTTACTTGGGTGGGTCGCTAACTGCTTATCGGAACGAGATGAGATCATCAGCGCTAATATTGAGTATCTACAAACCCAAACAACGGCTCCCCTATTAGGCGTCATTCCCTATCAACCTTCCCCTAGTGCAGTTGTTACTGCCCAACATATAAACAGTAGAGCGCTTTTCTAATATTAGACTTCTTTCCAAACCGTGACGAGTGGGGAGAAGGCAAGGCGCCCGGCGCGCAGCAACCTTCGTTCCCAAGTCAGTACATGAGGATTGCTTGTCCCCGCGTAACGCAGAATTCTCACCACGCAGTAGGTTTGGAAAGAAGTCTATTGCCTGGTGCAATTAATCAGTATTAGCTGGGCACCAGCTCAGTGCGAAATACATGATCCATTTCCGCCAGAGTACGTAGATGAGGAGCAATCATTGAAGCGTTGTCAACGTAAGAGGAGGACATAGGGGAATAACTTGGAAAAGCGGCGATATTCTCTCTCAGGATATCCTGCCCTCTATCAACAACGTCAGCGGTATCAAGGACTCGCTGAATCTGCTCATCAACCGACGGCGCTTCAGTATCTAACAAGGTCCTGTTGTCCTTGTTTAGCAAAATCCTGTCATTGATTTTCACTGTTATTCCCCGCGATAGGGCCTCCTCAATATCAGGTATGAATAACTGGGTATCTGACTGATTATCATACAGCATGAAATCCTGCCCAGAACGTCGTGTCGATATACTGGTGCTATCAGCACAATCAAGACGAATGACTGACCCAGTATGATTCCAATCATCTATGCCCCCATCATCTATGCCAAGATCATCGATAACTATCTGCTTGTACTGCGCTAGCATTGACTGATTGAGCAAGTAGTAATGTGGTGGTTGTGTTGACTGGCTGCGCACGATAAGATTATTGGCATCTTGCAATATTGGCAGTACCACCTTCCCCGCTAGTATCATCTGCTGAGTTTTTTTAGATAAACCAGGATCGCCGACTTGCAAGATGAGGGTATTCGACTCCTGCTGCAGGTACATCACATCATACAGACCCGCTGTCTTGATAGAGTTGTCCTTGCTGACCAGCCAAAGCTGGCCTGTTGTTTGGTCGTGGATGTAATGCGCCGCCATCCCAACAGTCCGACCTAGATATTGTAATGCGTGCTTGGCGTCAAGGTCATTGCCATGGATGATCTCAGATTGTTTGCTGAGATACCAAGCTGGCGCCTGACCTGCATCCCTTAGTACTCTGATGCTCGGTGGTATCACATAATCTTCGGTTATCGCTTGAATCGCCGAAATAATGTCCTGTTCTTGCCGATTGTCGGCAAGAAAACTGATTAAGGTTGGCTTT
>LBFM01004068.1:0-11934 GCA_000988765.1 Achipteria coleoptrata | reverse complement strand
CCTGAAGAGTAGAGCATTGGTTCCAATAGAATCAGATTTATTACAAATCAATTGAAAGCCCATTGATTTACAACTTTTAATGATATCTTCAATGCGTTTCTGGAGATCTGAATTATTGACAACATTTTTGTCGTTCAAAATAGAATTCAACGCCAATTCTGGTTCTGTATATCTATTTCTACAAATAATTAATAGGAATCCATTTCCATTGATATTATCCTTGATATTTTGAATCAAATTATCAAGATTCAATTTCCACAACTCAGGTGTTTCTCTTAAAATAATCAGATCACTCGCCTGAAGGGGTAATTCTTGGTTTATGTCCCAAACTTTAGACTTTTCAATAAAGCTCTCATTAATGCCTTCTTTTGATTTAACTATCACTTTATAGTCAACTTCTGTGGGCAATAATTGGAAGAGTGCCATATTCTGTTCCACTTCTTTGGCCAATATATCTGACGTTAGATTTATTTCAGTCACTTTTAGTTCTCTTTTTGTGACATAACTCTCACTAACAATGTCTGTAAGAGTTCTGATTAGTCTTTGATTTTTGGAGATAATATTAACCAAATCTTTTTCTAAATTTAATTTCTTATTATCTCGAAGTTCTTTAACAAAAGTATTGATTTTATCCGGGGATGAATTAACCAAATTTTTGTTTTCATCTGTCGCTGATTTATATAAATCATCCAAAACTTTGAAAATAATATGGTTTTCATTATTTTGATGTCTAAAGTCTTCGACTAAATTATGGGAAAGATTTTGATAATTGAAATCACATTTAATATCTTTGAGACCCATTTGTTTCAATTTCGCTGCCATTGATTTACAAATCTATAAAAGATATAAATTAAATATAAATTAAAAATTAAATGACATTTACCTCTAAATATTCGAATATGTGTTTTCGATCACAAGAATCGATTGCAGTGTTGTCTTCATTTGAAATAAATTCATATGAGTCGAGTACAAGATTTGTTGCGTCCATCTTGCGAGGAATGGGAAACGCTAAAACACTTTCAACTTCTATGCCATGAGTTACAAGTAGTTTAGATTTAGCGTTGAAATAAAATGGCAAATTTGACTTGAAGTGACAGTATGTTTCAATCAATCTTCTCATCTGTCTATCAACATCCTCAGTGATATCTCCGTCTCCTTTACTGGGATCAGCACCAATTCCCAAATTTGTTATTTCCTTTGCATCAGCCACTGAACCGGCTAACGGTTTTTCATCTTTATAGTCAATTTCATCGATTGTTTTATTATGCTTAATGTTCTCAAATAGAACTTTAGGATCTATTCTTAAACTTTTAATCATAACCGGAACCATCAGTTTCCTGAACGGAGCCGCAAAAGCCATAGATTGCAAGAGTGCGTCCAAAAATGGAATCAAATTTCCATTCCACTCACAAATACCGAAAATTTCTTTGAAATTATTGGTCCGAACTTTTTTCAATCTCTGAAACTCTCCGCTGTAGTCATAACCCATAACTCGAAGCTCTTTATAGATATCTTCAGATTCGAGACTAAATTCATTCTCCAAAATACAGTTCTCTTTTTCATGAATTATCGGTTGAACTAATAGAGAGTCTTCAGAGGGTGACCTCACTTTCCCAGTGGCGCATAAATTATCATTTTCCAAGATGAAAAAATCGTCTAAATTTAAAATATATTATAATAAAGTTTATTAAAATTTTAGCCAAGAATGGATAAGGCATCATAGAAAGTCTAAACATTCGTGCTTAGTCATTGCAAGCTAAAAGACAGCTAAATTATAATTTATAAATAAGTCATTAGGTTTTCTGAGTATCACTTAATTATAGATTAAAATTCAAAAAATTGTGATTCAAAATCTAAGTCAATACCACTTTTATTTCTATTGAAAACATATGCACTGTTAATGACTTTTTAATCATACAGTCACTTCCAATACTAACTTCGGCCGTTTTTCGAAGTTATTTCAAAAGAGACTTGGTGAATTTCAATTCGGTAAAAGGTGTCTTTATCAGGATGATGGAACGGTCAATTCATAATGGACATTTTACCCAGCTATTCAAAAAATTAATTTTTCTATCTTATGTCTAATTTTGTGTTTCTAAAGTGATTAACAGGTTTCTACTGAATTGGCTGAAAAATTGTGTTAATGTAAACTCTGCTCTGAATTTGACTGTTGTCCGCTTTCTAATTGAAACTAATGTTTAAAAAAACATAACCCATGTATAACATCATCTATGAATATCAGTAACAGCTTTGAAAGGTTACTATAATTATGAGTAGAGCTTAAAATCATTCAAAGTTGTGACAACAGACAAATTCAAAGCAGACTTTAAATAAACACAATTTTTAGCCAATATCTTATAAATGTTAATAACAGTGCATTTCCAGTGCATTAACAGTGTTTTCAATAGAAATAAAACTGACATTTCCTTAGATTTTGAATCACATATTTTTACTTTTAATGTTTAATTAAGAGACGTTCAGAAAACCTACAGTGGCTGTGATTTAGCTTTTTTTATCTAGCAATTCTTAAAATAGTCTAGCTTTGGTATATAAGGTCTGTTTTTATTAGAATTTATAAAATATAAGAGATAAAGATATCAAACTTACAGGAATTGGGTTCGTATCTGATTTTAAGTTTTGTTTTGTTTTCTTCGCTAAGAAATACCGCTCTCCTGAACTGAACATTTTCAAAGACAACCGGCACCTGAATCCATGTTCTTCCTAATGATGCAGCGAATTGACGCCAGGCTAACATTAAATAACCGGTAGCCGGAAATAGAATATTGCCATCAATACAGTGACCGGAATAATAAGAATCATCTGAATTTGTTAAACAAAAGGTAATATTCATATCAGATGAAGTGCTTCGGCTGAAGATCTCAGGATATCTTCGAACGTCATATTTAGCGCTGTGATCCCATTTCATAAGTGAACCAATTGACGGCGTGCCTCGACTGACAGGCCAATCAATCCTTGGGTATAATTTTTCAATCGATGGATTGACTGCCAATTCATAGAGAGTTGCGATTCCAGAGAAAAATAGATCTAAATTTGTATCATTTGAGTCCTTTTTAATAAGTGAAACATAAGATGCCGTTTCCAAAGTTTCGGTCACTATTTTTCTAAACACTCCGTGTGGTCCTATTTCTATAATAATTGCATCCGAAGGAAGATCTTTGAGTTTATCGAAGAAATAAACAGGACTAATTAAGTTATTAACGAAATATTCTGCCGAAGCATATTTCAATGCCTCGTCTTTCGGTTGCGCCTCAAGAATTGAAGTGGATATCCATTTTTTAGATCTTTTAATTGGATTGGGCAGATATTTTTTGATTTGATTTATCATCGGTTCTGCAGATGTCATCAAATAATGACTATGATATGGAATTCCACTGCTTTCCAACTCGAAAACAAAAATATTCTTGGCTCTCAGATTATCCATTACTTCTTTCATTGGTTGTTCCGGTCCTGATTAAAATGTATTATAATTTAATGAAATAATTTTCAAATCCCTATGAATTACCTGAAAGAACGACTGTATTCTTAGCGTTATAGCACGCGATCACTATTTCTGGTGGAATCAATTTCTTTGCTTCCGCTTTAGTTAATGAACAGACAGCCATTAAACCTTTGGCTATTTTTTTATCACTTTCTGTAATAACACCCCTCACGTATGTAATAACCATGGCTTCTTTTGTAGTCAAACATCCGTCAGCGTAAGCACAGGCTATTTCACCAAACGAATGGCCAATAATTCCATCGGGGGTTATATCTATCGATTTTAGCACTTCAAAAATAGCTAATTCTAAACAAGTCGTGGCACAGAATTTTGCAGTCATTGTTGAGACGGCGTTCTTGTCTTCGGATAACATTAAGTGTTTTAAATTGACTCCAAATTCTGAGAGAATTTGATGGCATTCCTCTACTTTGTCAGCAAATGTTTTAATTGGCATTAAAGCCTTCGCCATCGCTGGCCACTGTCCACCCAAACCCGGAAATAAAAACCAAATCGGTTTAACGCTTTTGCTTTTAAGTGAAGAAATTTGTGTTTTGTATTCATATTTAATTCCCGACTCGTCTTCACTCAACTTCTTTATAATTATTGAACCTTTAATTTAATGTCAGAAAATTAATTATTTAATAATAAATTTTGTGTCAGTTTTCAAAAACCTCTATAAGGATGACCACCAGTCTGTATATCGGGCACAAACTTCATTGTATCAGCAATGAGTGCTAAAAAATCTCGGGTTATTTTGTGAGGATTGTTTTCAATGAAATCAAACACATGTTTGACCGCCTCTTCAGTTCTGCCGCAAATGTTTACAATTCGGGGAATATTTTCTGCAATTTTCAGGTTATCCTCATTTGAGAGCTTATAATTAGGTTCGACCAAAACATTTCCGTTTACACCTCCGATACCAAAATTATTGATTGCAGCCATACCTGAGTTATAATTTTTTACAAATAATAAGTTTACTAGAAAAAAAATACCAATTATTACCTGGCTTATATTTCAATACTTCTGTGTTAGGATAAAGCGGTGGACAGTACTCTTTACATTCATGTTTTATATTAGTCAAATGAATATTAGGAGAAATGCTCTCATTTTCATAGGACAACAAAACCTTAACTATTGAGCACATTCCCGAAGCACCCTCTGTGTGACCGATATTACTTTTTAGTAAACCCAAAGGTAACAATTCTTTTCTACCAGGTAGAGCACAGAATGCGTTATAAATGGCTTTAATTTCTTGTGGATCCCCGACCTTTAATTAAAATTAATTTTAAATACAATATTTAAGTTAAAATAGTATTACTTTAGTTCCGGTAAAGTGTCCCTCAATATAAGTCAATTTGAGGGGATCGATACCCGCATCTTTATATGCAGTAACCATTAATTCCTGTTGCGCTTCTGAAGAAGGGAAGAACATCCCCACATTTTTCTTTCCGTCGACATTAACTCGTGAGGAGAGGACAGTGGCATAAACTCTCTTAGCTGTGGATCTCTTCTGTAGTAGAAGACAAACTATGGCGTCTCCCTTAACGAATCCGTCTGCGCTCTCGTCGAGTACAGCTGATACACCTCGGGGTGAACTGATGCCGGCCTCCTGTTGCATTTGCAAAATAAAAGGCTCTAAAGTCATATGACTCCCGCCGACAATCGCGTAATCAATATAACCTGAATTTAATTAATATTTTAATTAATAAATTAAACGCTAAATAAAAGTATTGGTTATTCTGACCTAATTTAAGATCATTCATTGCCAGATAAAATGCACTCAAACTGGCAGAACAGGCCGTATCGGTAATTAGTGAGGGCCCTTTAAAATCAAACGCAAAAGAAATTCTGTTTGCAAAAAGACACCTGAAATTGCCCATTAAGCTCCACAACGCTTTGCCGGTCAGACCCTTTAAATCCGGTTGAAGTGATTCGGGATAACTATCAGTCATCGCATAATTGGAGATGCCAATATAAACACCGGTACGGGTGCCTCGAATTGTTTGTGGATTGATTCCTTATAATCAAAAACAATTTTATTTTATTTAAATATCAAAAATATATTTGTTATACCGGAGTCGATAATGGCTTCATAAGTTGTCTCATGTAAAATTTTAGATTGAGCCTCCAATGCTTCAGCCATTTGTGCCATAAGTCCAAAGTAATTTCCGTCAAACAATTCATAGTCGGGTATTCTTCCCATTCTATTACACATTCCAAAAATTCCTAAAATATATCCAAAGTTTATTCAAAATGAAAACATTGAATTGAGGGAAAAGGCTGTTGCCTTTCTAAAGTGGATTTAAATGCTATTTAGACTAATCTTAAATGTATTTAAGAGAGATAACCGGCATATTTATATTTATTTAACCGACAATGGACACTTCATCACTCTGCTTATACTATTTATCTTGGTTTCGACTAAATTCTAGATTCGGCCTGCTCAGTCTATTCAATATTCAAGATTTAGTGTAGATAGATTAAATAGTAGATAAGTTAATAAGAAAATCCATTAAATTTATTTAAACCACAAATTGAAATCAAACTAATTTAAAAATTTATTAATTCAATAAAATTTGATCGCATTTTTTAATTTTAAAATAAAAATTATAACTTGCAAAATTTGCCCCATATTTAATCTATTACCACTAAATCCTGAAAATTGATTAGACTGAGCAGGCCGAGTCTAGATGTTCACTAGCAGTTAGATTTTAAAGAATGTTTTATAGAATCGGCACAATTTAAAATTGTTAACTAATAATCAAATACCAAATACATAAAAAATCAGTAATTATTTTATGTAAATACATAAAACTATCTTTAAAATAGGGTCAACATATAGCTGATAGCAAATCTCCAAAAAACTTTATAAATATAGGATCACTTAAAAGGAATATTTATTAATGCTATTTATTACTAATAAATAGCATTAATAAATGTTCCTTTTAAGTGATCCTATATTTATTATAATAAATTATTAGACATATTTTTCAGATATAGACAAAAGCAATTGTATTAAAATAATAATTATTTTTAATTTTAAAGATAAGTGATCATAACATTACCGTCCGGCCAACGATCATCACTCGTGGTAACCATATCGACACCGGCGTACAGATTGTTCGCGAATTCTTCAACATTTCTGGACTCCGGGAACCGACCACTCATACCACTGATCACTATATCGTTTTCAGACATTTTTTCAGTTATTCGTATAATTTCACAATAATTGATAGCAAATAAGAATTAACTAAATTTTATTTTAGATAAAATGTATTGCAATTCAATCAATAGAGAGAATGATAAACAATTCTTTGGTTTATATACCTATGTTGTAGTTGTTGTACACGTGGACATACACTTTAGATGAATCCTATGAATAATCAATTAAAGTACTTCTATTTTAATAATTTCCAAATAATTCCATTAAATATTACGAAAAGTTTGATTAATTCAAATTTCGACAATAGTTTCATTGGTTACGTGACTAGGGAGACAAGATGTACAGTTTTCCACTGAATTGTCCATTTTATCTCTTTTCTTGGCCTTGTCCAGTGGCTTTTATAAACTGGACATAATTAATGTCATGTTTTCTATTTTTTTTTAAAATATTTTTTGCAAAAAAGGCTAAATCTCTTCAAAACGGTATAGAAAACCACAGAAAGTCAAGAAATCTTTAAAAATATTTCTTTTGAGTACTAAAATATTTAACAATTGAAGAATCAAGCAATAATTGTTACCCTTTTTAAAGTTTTATCATGAATAAATTTAATATCCGACTGGTCAAATCGGTTCTGATAATTAATGAGGAACTCTTAAAATGAGTCAGATCTTTCAGAAGATTAATTGATAAAATAATAAACATAATATATTTTAGAATAAAGTGTATGCCCAGTTTTCGTCCAGCTTTAAAATAGTAATTTTTGTTATAATTCCAGTTTTACTTGAATATAATCTGGCCAGTCTATCATTGAGGGTCAATTTATGCAAAAAACAAATAAATATTCTTAAATTCAATTATAATTTACATTTTTTGCATCTAAAAGGTTTTCGGTGTTATTCTGTTAAGAATAGTGAAATTATTTCCTCGTATAAAATCTCTAAATATAAACAAGAATTTTTTTTGATATTTTGAATTTTCTCTGAATTTTGTCGCAATCCTTATTGAATATCAATGGAGTTATTTAGTTATTTGCGTCAATCATTTTAAATAACTTTACAATAGATTACATAAATTTTATAAATTTATTCGATTTTGAAATAATTGAAAATCATTTATTCAATTAAAAATTTTATGTATGATAATAATATTTAGTACATGCTAAATATTCAATTTATTCACTTTAAAGGAATAAATGTTGACAATATTAAAGTAAATATCTTTCGAAATATTGAAATAAAATATACTATTTTTATTGAAAAACAATTATTCATGGTCACTTTGTAAAAAATATCTTGCAAAAATTAATACTTTGACTCGCTACGGCCAGTCTTCAGGACAGGGCAGTCTATAGGACATGATATTTTAGAGTAAATTAGTATTTTTAAATGTTTTGTAAATCTGTAAAATCTATTGAAAATAAATAATAAAATTATTAATAAATATCTTTTTAATTGTTTTTTTATTGTTAATCTAGTTTAATATTGAAAACATTCATACTTTTCTATTGAATAACCTAGTTTGTTATTAAAACTTTTAATTAGGAAATTAAAATTCAATTTTGTTTGTGTTTTCTAATCAAAAATATGTAATATTTGGTTAACCAATAGTTCAAAACATAGTCAAAATGATTAAGCACATTGTGAAAGTGTCAAACCATCAACAACTGTCCAGTTTTAGACCAGTTATTGAAAGTCAAAGTTATCCAGACTTGAAAGATTAAGCACGTGTAAGTATTTAGTTCTATGAGGAATAGTGTATTTTACGTCAAGTTAAATTAAATTAAACCTATATTTAACGAATTCAACCGCTATTTAGCAAACTTCCGGCTATTTTTATCGATCATTTTTCCCCCTTTTAAACCCCTAACCTAGAATTTCAAGCAAAACACAGCTATTAATTGAATTAAGAAAAATCAATCAATTAATGAATAAATAATAATTTTAAAACAAACATTTTATTTTTTTATTTTGTTTTGTGTGCTTTTTATTAAATTTTTTTTGTAGATTTCTCGACTCTGGTATGCGTAACAGAGCCCAGATTCGCAGGGTCAGATTTTTTGTATGAAAAATTATCAATGAGCTTCTCCTTTAAAAAACTGTGAATGAATTCACATTCAAATTATCCTCTAAAATATTTGCCTTAATTTAGGTGTCATTAAGAGCTACAAAACTACAGTAAGCATTAAATTCAAACGGAACATAGGGGCTGGCACAAAAAAAACATGTCTAAATGAAAATTTTAGAACCCATGATTATATTTTGCTGAAAGTTCAGATTAAAATTGAACTCCAATTTTTTGAATGCTATATATGAAAAGAAAATGAGCCTGGAAAGTCTCATTGGCAAAAATAAAGGAAACAAAACAAATTTAAAAACAAATAAACTAGCAGGTGAATTTGACTGCACTTTTCCTATGTTCCGCTTGAGCTTAATGCTTACTTAGATTATATAAACAAACATAACCTTGCTAAAAATGAACTTGACATAAGAACTGTCAAAATTAGGGCAAATCTTAACTGATTGAAAAGTATAAATATTTACATTTTAGAGCAAGAAATGACAGATGACCAACAAATTACTAATTATTAATGAACTTGAACACAAATAAAAAATATAAAGAAAGTTTATTGAAAAGTTTAGTTCATTTCAAACAAACAAAAATTAAGTGGTTTTCAATAATGAAATGCTTTAACTTGACTTATGTCAAGTTCATTTTTAGCAAGGACTGTTTGTTTGTTTATACTTTTTCACCACTTATTCAGTTCTTCGCTATAAAACTAAGGCAAAAAAAAATTAAAACATTTCATTCATTATTGAAAAACAATTCATTTTCTTTGTTTGAAATGAAAACATTTCGAAATATTATATGATTTAATGTTAAATTATTTTAATATCATTAAAACACAGTTATATTTCTTTATTTTGATTATAAAATGTCACTACACTATTCAATAAACCTCCTTTGTATTTTTCATTTGTGTTCAAGTTCATTAATTTTAAGAAAATTATTGATCATCGGTCATTTTATACTATAAAATGCAAATTATTTATATTTTGTAGCTCTTAATGACACTCATATTTTAATTAATTATTAAAGGGCTCAGATCTGATCTATTTAGTTATAAATGAACTAAAAATTAGAAAAAATTCAGAAATAAAGTCAGGAACTTTGAATAAAATTTAAACATGGAAGATTGAGAAAGCATTCAATTAAAGATACTTATAATGGGACTCACTGAATGGAATACAATGGAATACAATTTTGTGGAATACACTTTTTTGGAATACACTTTTTTAGCAAATTTTTTTTATAATTGAATCTTATATCAAATTTAACGAATAAATCAAATTACTTAATTTTAAAATTCTAACTCGAATATTTTTCGAGTTATTCGATTTCGAACTTAATTTAAATTTTATAAAATATTTTACATAAAATACATTGATCCTATGTAGAATTTAACGCTGAATTCAAATATGTTATTTATTTTAAACTCGAATTGAATCTTTTCTATATAACCTTTTTTTAACGATTTAATGTCGAATAAGTCAAAAACTTTTAATTTGATTTTAAAATAAATTAGATATTTGAATTCAGCGTTAATTTCTACATAGGATCAATGTATTTTATGTAAAAAATTTTATAAAATTTAAATTAAGTTCGAAATCGAATAACTCGAAAAATATTCGAGTTAGAATTTTAAAATTAAGTAATTTGATTTATTCGTTAAATTTGATATAAGATTCAATTATAAAAAAAATTTGCTAAAAAAGTGTATTCCAAAAAAGTGTATTCCAAAAAAGTGTATTCCAAAAAAGTGTATTCCAAAAAAGTGTATTCCACAAAATTGTATTCCATTGTATTCCATTCAGTGAGTCCCACTTATAATCATAGGCATAAAAAAGTCGCACTCAGTGCTAATTGGCTTAACATTTATTTTGTATGAATTAAGGCACTTTGAATTAAAATTCATAAAGTTCACCAAGCTAATTTTCTATATACCATAAATAAGATACAAATTTTTATAACTTTTTTATTTTTGTTGAGGCCTCTGCTTATAATGATATATACTTTTAAATTTATTTGCAAGTTAATTAAGGGGATATTTTGTTTGTAATAATTTAGATTATTTTATTCTTTCCTTTTAGAACCGGATTACTTTAATTTTTGCCATATTTAGCCATTTTAAGATGATCAATATCTTGATATATTTATCTTGATAAATTAGAATATTAATTAAAACTAATTATTTGATTATAATTAGAATAAATAGAATAATCGGTAAAAACAACTTTTATTTAAGAATTATAAAACATTTATACAGAAATCAAATTAAAAATTAAAATTATTTATTACTTAATTGAGTTATTTTAATGAAACAATTTATGAGACGATTTGAATATTTAATAATCTTTTTATTTTTTTAGTTTTAGTCAAAATTAAATATAATTTTTTAAAATATACATAAAGTTTAAACAATAAAATCATTTTAATTAATTTATTCAATGATTGGGTGAATAAATGCAAACAAGAAATAAGTATTTAATTAATTTATTGAATCGTCTAAAATACTGATGGGCATCTTCTCATTTATGGTGGATCACATGATTAAATTGAAAATAATTAGAGATCTTCATTTTTAAAAGGATTAGAGATTATATTTTGTTAGAATGTAATTCTTAATATACAATTATTAGCTTGTCAATTTCAATTCTAAGCCTTTGAAATAAAATAAACTATGAATTACTTTTTGTGTCTTATCTCATGCTTATATATGTGCCAGCTAAATGTGAGATGTTTTGTAAAGGCTTAGAATTGAAATTGACGAGCTAATATTTGTATATTAAGAATCACTTTCTATCAAAATTTAATCTCTAATCCTTTTAAAAATGAAGATCTCTAATTATTTTGAATTTAATCATGTGATCCACCATAAGTGAGAAGATGCCCATCAGTAGTCTAAAAAATAGAGAAGAAAATGAACTGTAATTTTGACATTAATTTAAATGCAAAGTTTTTATTGAAATTAGTTTTAATAGATTATAGAAATCGAATGAAAAAATATTTGCATTTTCACAGAATATTCTAGTTATTTGTTAAATATGTATTCTCGATATACCTCTTTTCAAAGTCCTAATTTTCAAAGCATTTGAATGAATGAATGAAAAAACATTAAATGAATTTTTAAAATTCAAAGATAAAACTTTTAATAAAATTATATCTTTCGATGAGATTTTCTGTATTTTTTGTTATTAAATGATGAGAACAAATG
>LBFM01004030.1:3739-14681 GCA_000988765.1 Achipteria coleoptrata | reverse complement strand
CGGGTGATTCCGGAAGAGTGGAGTTGTTATTAGAATTGCTATTAATATGACTGATATTCTGGAATGTCGTCATATTATCGAAATATTCTTTTTCTTCGTCGCTGTCGTCACCATCACTACAACCATCACTGGAACCGTCGTTTCTGTCCATTGGCTCCACTTTAAGATTCGGAATATTATTGTTCTCAGAATTATTGGCATCACTTTGAATGTCGTCTTCGTGTTTGTGAGCCGTTATTATGTAATCCCTGTCGTTATCGATCGGACTCTCAGAGCGAGCCTTCTTCGAGGGCCTCATAGAGAGATCCAGTGTTTGTGTGGCCTCATGTGAAGAGTCTCCGTCTTCGTCCAGACTATAGTAGTCATCGATTGCAGAGCCGTTTCTCTGGGAGTCATCATTGCATTTACCACTTGTGTCAGACTCGGTCTTACCGGGACTGGTATTGCCGTTCACTAAATTGTCGACTCCTGTGGATGAGTCGCCAACGAATTTGAGTTCTGCCCGTTTGTGGGCAGCCCTCGCATTCTTGAACCAATAAACCACATTATTTATGTCTAATGGTTTACGCCCTTTACGCGACTCCAGAGCATTCAGTTCGCGGACATACTCCTGGACCTGTGCTCGAGACGGGTGTCGGTTCTCTTGAAACCAACGATGAAGTTTCGGTAACTCTAATTCGGGATCAAATGATGTGCGAATCCTTGTCCGGACAGAAGCCATGTGTTGGTGCTGTTGTTGGTTATTAGAAGGCGACGCCATTGTGATGAGTGCCGGGTGTTTGTCGGGCGAATGATTAGATCCATTGTTGCCTATGTTTGGGTGTAAGTGTTCGCCATTGGGTTGATTTAAATCGATTAATAAGGGATGAGTAGGCGTTGGACGAGCACTGGACTGATGGGTCGGCTGTTGTTGTTGTGCTGCGATTGCTATTTGTCTGTAATGATTGAAGACTTGTTGCAAATACCACTGATCGAAGCGACGCCGGGTTTCGTCTGTTATCTCCTGTTCAGCCCTTCCGCGACACAAACCACTAAGTATTTGCTGTACAGACAAAAGGAATGACAAAACAGATTCACTTCATTAGAACTCATGAAAAATGATTGGTTTTATGGGATAATGAGATTTTAGTTCAAATAATAATGACATTAATTATTGAATGAGTTTTTAAAACTTTAGGATTAATAGTATTTATTCGGCAAAACGAGAGTCCAAAGGAAACCAGATATCAGATGGAAAGACATACACAACTGATACAGAACTGGTATTTTCAATTGACAGAGGAGTTGGTGTATATAACACAGTGTTGGGTAGTATTGGAATCAAACATAAAAATTTTTAATCACAGAATTGCAGCACATTTTTGAAACTAAAGCTCATTACCATTGGAATACATCAAACGGGCCGACAGTCACAGCACACAAACATACAAAGAGATAGAGAGAAAAATGCAGAGTTCAGTTTAAAAAAGGGAATCTTTAATTCCTACAAGACTTTAATCCTTCGTAATGAAGATTAAGTTTTGTGTGTCTGTTCTGTATATGTTTTTGTGGGAATCAAATTAGGTATCATCTCTTCCACTAAGCCCTCAGAAACGGAATGGTAATGATATTAAAAATACAGAGTAGTATTCATTGCAAAATACATGAATATATTTACTTTTGGGAATTTTACAAAAAAAAACTTTTTGCCAACGCTTTTGGTTATAGTTTTGTAAATGAATTTCTAGTTATGCTTTAGTTTATGCTAATAAATGAACGAATGACTGAATTACAACATTACTCACAAATAGATTACATATATTTTATTACAAATAGTCAACTAATCTCACACTTTTCTAAACTTTAATTATCGCTAAACTTTTTGATCAAAACTCAGTTTAGTATTTTCTCGGCTCAAAATCATATTAAAACTGCAACAACACTAAACCAATTACCAGTAGTGCTGTTCGCTTCAGTTCCGTTCCAATAGTAATGCTGAAGATTTGCAATTAAATGCTAAACAAATCATTCAAATATTGTTTAAACATTTTTCAATAAAATATAATTAATTCAAAAAAACAAAAGCTATACAACGGATGGCAAATAAATCTATAAAACCTATTATTTAGACTCAGGTATCACTTCATCTAAAGCTGATATCGAAAAGAATAAATTCAATAAATCTTTTATTAATGAATTTATTGTTTGATAACATTTATAATTTAGACGTCTTTTTAAATCAATTGTTAGACACTCTATAGGGCTGTACTATGTGTGTGCTGTGCATCAATTTTATGTGAACTCAAGTCTTGTATTTTGAGTGAAAGCAAGCGATGAATGGAAAAATTAATTCATTTTTAGTTGAGACCCAATTTGTTTTCATTAAAGACAAGTCGAGAGGGAAAGAGTGAACGAGAAAGGAGTGTAAAAAGAGTGAGAAGAATGGGTGTCGAGAGTAGTGGAGAAATTTTCTTATTAATTGAAACAAAATCGTTAGTTATTGCCATCAATTAAGTGATTATTGTTTTCAATTAACATTAAATGCATATAAATCTTCGCAAACAATAAATATTTGTGACATTAATTCATGAAATGGATGGAACCGTTAATACGAGAGGAAAGGCACTGATACTTAGCATTAGAAATAAATGCTGACTATCTTTGTTTGTTACTGACCTGATCGATAGGACATCCACTGTTGGCCAGTTGGCTGTAAGAGTGGGCCAGCAATACTTGCAATAACTTGTCCTTCAACTCATGAGCCGCGTTCATACGTGGCCTACGGGAAGGGTAGTGTCTATTAAGTCTATTCAAACATTTATATAATAATAATAACAACTAAAAAGACATTAAAATATTAATTTACATAAAAACTAATTAAAATTAATTAGTATTTAAATTTAAAGACTAATTAAATGTTATTTAAATAATGAAAAAACATTATTATTTAAAGTGAAACCTTTGCTCTCAATTAGGAAGGAATCAAACGGAATGGCTTTTTGGAGGTATAATAAAAGTAAATAAAAGAATTTGTGTTCATTTAAATCATTTGTGTGTTTGTGTTGTGAATGCATTTTATTATTAATTGTCTAAAATATAAATGTTTTGCTGTTTATGTCTTATCTCAGATGTAATACCTGTAGAGCCGAATCCGAAGCGTAGCCACCGATGAGATATCACCCAAAATATCACCGACTGTTGCATCGGCGCTATCACTGATCTGATCAAAAGTTAATGGCTTCCAATTTCGCAGTTGAATAACACCTATTCATATGATTAATAATGAAAAAACAAAGAGAAAAAATCGTTATCTATCTGTAATATCAAGTGCTGTGCAGTCGAATGAATCCAGAATTAGTTTTTTTTTCTCAGACTTAAATCAATATAGAAATTGGAGTAAAGAAAGATAGAAAAAACGCAAGATTTTTCAGTGTCTGTCGTAAAAACTAAAATCAAATCATAAGAATGCAAATAAAGGTTTTAAATATAATAAGAAAAAAAGTAAAATAACTAAAAGAAGAGTAGATTTTAATTTAAGAGATAAGAGAATTGAATACATAATAATATATATTCATAGGAAGAGAAGTAGATTTCGTTTGAGAAACAGTTAAGTAAAGTAAGAAAAGTAGAAGTAAAGGGATATATATGTAGAAATAGTAAAACTAACACAAGAGTGAAATACAGTGTTATATAAGAATCGATGCATTATTTGAAATGACTATAAAAATAAGGTCTTAAGTCTTGATATTAGAAGAATTGAAACATAGAGTCAGACCTCTTTTTTAAGGGATATAAAGCATAAAAGACTAGAAACACAGAGAGAGAGAGAGAATCACAACGAATAAGCTTTTTGTGTGCATTAAATTTGCCGGCTTTTAGCCTATTTTGCATACGACTAATACAAAGTCATACAAACTTTTTTTTTAAAGAGAGAGAAAGTATTTACGTCTTGTGCATTGCATTAGCAAAAAAGCCGCTTTACTCAGCTCTCACTCCTTCGTTCCACAGATAAGCAAAAGCAGTCCTGTGCTTAAGACTTCCTTCTGATGGCTCATTACTTGAGGCGAATGCAAATTCTTTTCTCTAATATTTTTTAGTTATATATAAGAAAAAATATAATTCTTTTTCATACATATTATTGAATGACTGGAGAAAAGGGATACAGAATTAAATACGAAAAGAATATTTTTCTTACTCTTAATATATAATATTTTCATATATTTTTTATAAAGATTTCAAATCCGAAATATTTATAAAATAACTTCTTTTTTAATACGAACTCCTTTTTGTCGATATTTTTTTTATGACAAAAGACTTTATTATAGAAAAAATGACTCAATTCTGTCGCTTATATAGTCTTGAAATGAAATGATTTTTAAATAAGTTTACGATTTTAGGCAACTTTTTTATATATAAACGTAAAGACATTTGAATTTATTCTGATTTCTGCAAAAAGGCTTTACGTTTTAGTAGAAAAAGCAGATAAAAAGTATTTTAACTAAAGTTTTGTGAAGCACTAAATTTGTATTAAAATTGAAGTTTGGGTAACACTCGGCTCTCGACTTATGACATTCGAATGCTTTTAAATAATAATTTTTAAATAATTTCTTTTTATTCTTAAAAGAAGAAAAGGATTAAGTCTTTCAGAACCACATTAACCGAAAAAGGAAAGACCGCTAAACGAAATTATAAGTAAATTCTCAGCAAAAAAGAGAGAGAAAAGGTCTTTACTTATTGTTTCAAACAATCCTTTTTCCGACTAATGATTTCTTTTTCGAAGATTCCAAAAGTAGTGACAAAACACTGAAATACTTTGAAAAAACCAAATGATTTTTAAATACCTTTCTTTTAAAATGCTATTAAGAATAATAAAATGGAAATTCACTGAATAAAACTCTTTTTAATATTAAGAGGAAAATATTGTCTCAATTTTTCATTCCTTAATAATATTATGCAAAGCAATGACTTAATGATAATAATTATTACTTATAAACCATAAGAAACTAAAATCAGATTTTTAAGTCTCTTAAGACTATAAAATATATTTAATGCCAGAAAATAATCAAAAAATTGTTAATTCATTTCCAAATTAATGCTATTTTAAAGAAATCATTGAAAAATACAAAATTATTCAAAAAGAATAATAAAAATCTATTTTCAAACAAATTATCGGAATAACCAATCGATAAGATAATCGAAATGCAAAAGAAAAGTTTCGTCTTTATTGAAAAGTTAGCTTGTTTAACTTTATGATTTAATCTGGCAATAATTTCTGATTAAATAAAATGCTTGTTTGCATATATTTGATAAAAGTGTAGATAAATTCAAATATATTTATCAAGAATTGGATAAAATTATTCCTAATATTAATTCTAAGAATTGAAAAGAAAATGACCCAAATTTGAGTCTCTATCTGACAAATCAATAAGAAATGAGACGACTGTCCACTCACACATACACTAATAGATATAAATATGAGGAGTGGGTTAATCTGGAATTAATGGATTAAGACAAAGACTTATCAAATCTATAGTGACGTAAAACAAGTCGTGGGTATAAAACGGTATTAAAAATTCTATTCGGATTAGTTTTTAATTCTCTGCACACAATTTTAGTAAACAAAATATTATAAACATCTGAATGAAAGTTAAAAACCAATAAATTTGTGCTCATTCTATGAGAAGCAAAACATTGAGAAAATAGTACTCAAAGTTTTAGTTTTGATTCGAGGCATATATTGAACCAAAATAACAGTTTCTTGCAAATCATCGTTGAGTGCGGTTATCAGTCAATTCAAAGTATATATTTATACACTGAGCACCCCTTCCATATCCTAATATACATTTTTAGATAAACTAATCAATGATTATAGAATTGAGAAATAAATCTATTAATTAAACGATTAATAAAATGGTATTGAAGTGGGATTTCTATTGAAATACAAACAGAATTATTGTTGAGTTTGAGTTTGAAATATAGCTTTTTTTGTTAAAACAGATATCAATTTCATTCCTAATCTGAATACGTTTGATATAAAACACTTAAACTCTAGGATTTATGACATTATTTGCGAAAAAAGTCAGTATTGAAAGTCAGTAATCGATTAAATAACTGCGCGAAACATAAATAGAGAACTGATTGGTTTAAGAGTCGATAAAACGACCAAAAAAGTAGATAATTATTAAATCAGGAAAAATAGCGAATTCTGAGCTCTAATCTTACAAACATTTGTTTCCCAGTATAAATTTGAATGGATCGGAGTGTTTGGTATGCAATCAGTGGCCTCTAATCGTCATAAAAGGTATCGATTTTCAAACAGAAACACCAGCCATACATATGTGGTGGAAGTTGTCGTCAATTGAGTGTAAGATTCTTTAGGCAAAACATTGCACCCTATCTTATATGTATATATTCACAGATCATTTTTAATAGCGATTAAAACACCGGTTATTTACAAAAAAGGAGTTCTCTAAAAGACATATTGTCAGAGTTAGCACAACGGCAGCGGTTGTGTCGCCAAAAAGCAGAGAACCTTTTTTGTTATGAGGAAAGACAACTCCAGAAATGGCAATCGATATATAAAAAGGCAGTTATGAGGTATTATTATTGGGAATAAAATTTGTGGAAACACTGTTTCTAAAGCTAAATCCCTGTCATTATTATTGAGTACACAAAATAATAATAATATTAAATCCTCGCAAATACTAAGACGGAAATTGTAGAGCACTATAACCAGAGCTCTATTCGAAAGTGGAGTACATGATATGCTTTTGGGTCTTATCTGTCTCTGAACCGTATCTCTCCTTCTGCTGTTAAACTCTCTGTGCGTTCAGAGTTCGGAATTTATTGGTAATCCGCGCTTTGGATGACTATCTGTCAAATGATGACGGGATTAACTGCTAGAGACTTGAGCTGCCGTTCATTTTGTGTGTCTGTGCCTCATATTGTATAGAGAAAAAAAAATAAGAGAAGGAGTTTTTCAGTCGTTAATATAGTTTGTTCTCTCGACTCAACTAAAAATTCAGTCAAACATTAGAGCTTCTGAACACAGAATGAAAAAACTTTTATCGGAAGAGCGCTCACTCCTATTCTACCAATAATTAGATGGGAATTATCCAGAGCTCAACTTTTCATCGATTGCAACCAAAAATCCAAACTGAAAGCTAAAAATCGCTTTTGATATGGAATGGGCTCAAGTCATTCAGTACGCAATCCGTTATAAACAATAAATTACTACCAGCTCCTAGAGTTACCAATCCCTTAAACAGTTAGCTAGCAACTTTTTTCATTGGGTAACTGAGCTCTCAATGAGTTAAGTTTTCAATATAAGTTTTGGTCAAACAGAAGTATGAGTGTATTGACAAAATGCGTACTAATTGGATGAGGCAATAGTGAACGCATGCATTGGCATCGAGTCTTATCGTTGAACTGGAGATTACAGTTCTAATCCCTTTTCTGTATGCAAACCAATGGATGCCAACCTTTGGACAAATAGTGTTTTAAACAACGAATTTATGCCAACACATGATTGACGAACAGCTAAGTCTCAGCCATCAAAAGGGGAGCTCTATTTCGTGCTGTTTTCAGTTTTGAATAGATTAGGGACCGGATTAACGATGTCTTTGGCCTCTATATCGCAGCACCAATAATAATAATCACAATGGAAAATAGGCAAGATTCCTTTATCTCAAGGAGTCAGGGATTAGTAAACCCTCAAAAAGTTCAGTTTTATGATAGCACTGGTGGCTATTTATGGAGCCAATCGTAATCGCAACAGAGATCAGAGGATTTAGATATGGGGCCACCTCTTCCACATCAAAGCAATACATTCGGTACACCGCATACAATACATTACATCAAATCAGTCTTTTATCTGATTAATTATGGGCTGGGATAGGACTGACCCTTCGATGCACAACATTAGTAATGCAAAACTTATAGATTAGTTAACAGAATAGGATATAATAAAAAGAGAGAGAGAAAGCACATTAAGCCAGCTTAAATTTAAACAAGGCACAATCATTTTACCCATATATTACTACAGGTGAAGAGGAATGGGATCTCTGGTCAGCAAAAAGTGGTTTACTATAAATATACACAAATATGGACTTTAAAAGAGTTCAAAATTCAATAGAATTTATCACAAAATTATTCTAAATTTGAATTTCATTGAAATTAATTACAATAATAAACAATAAATAAATTTTCACTTAATTTATACGAATCTATAAATATTTGTTTAAATCAAATGATAATTAATTCAAATTCCGATTCATTCGAATGCACTCAACACTAGTAGTGAATAAAAGTGGCAAACCTTTGGCACCAATTGTTTCGGGGGTTGAGTAGCCGAGTTTGAGGAGTGCTGTCCTCACCAGATCCATGAACAGCACTCCTGAAGCTATTATGGCATACGAGTCCTGTTCGACTACTGCGGACTGACATATAGACGACGGGTTAGACTCGACAGTTGCTGATGAGGTAGTGCCTAATGAAGAAGCTATCGTTGGCGTCGCCGATGTCTGACCAGAGTCACCATCACTGCTAGCACCAGATCCAACTCCGCCAGAATTGGGTCCATTAGTTCCCGGAGAAGATATTCGCTCGACAACACAGTGTATGGGAATAGTGGAGCGCCCTATCGTGTAATAGAATAAAAAAAAGTCAAAACACATTTCATAACATCAATGGAAGGGCTCTAAAATAGTTTGGCACTTCTCTCAACACAAAAAAAGATTAGCTCCTATTTTCACTTCAAACAAATTACATTAAATTTATTCACATAAGTGACTGAGTGCTGAGCAAAGGGGGGAAAGGGAGGCAAGGGTTTGGCTAAACACATGCCTAATGTTTTGAGACAAGCAACTAGACTTCTAGAAAGAATATATGAATGAACCGGTGAACTATTTGTCATTAATTAAATGCATATTTTTTATCATTTTTTTGAAAAAATGTATAAACTTTGAGATAATGTTTTAAAATGTTTTCAGATATGAGACAAATGAGTGACACTTATGTCCAAAGAATTAAATACTGTATAAAATAATCGGGAGTACCTCCGGAGCCAATCAAAGAGTGGTACTTTGCTCGCCACTGACTATTGTATTGATATTTATTCGGAATAATATATTGAAAGAGTGTTGGGTATAACTGAGATCATGACCGCGAATAATGCAAACCTAATAAAGAGGAGATCCGACTAATAGTCAGAATTAATGCATTGAAAGGCGTTTTTCATTTGTGTTTTAAATGACTCTTTATATTAGACAGTGGTTTGTTTGGAAGTACTCTCTTTCTCTGTCGTTGACTGTCTTTGTGCGATTCAATGGAATGTTTCCAAAGGGATTATCCCTGTCTATAGCCTAAAGGCACTGATAAGTGACCATAAAAGTCATGAATTTTAATGTGGCATTCCTGTTGCTCAACTACTTTAACTAAAAAACAAACTTGGTCATATAGACACACCAAAGTGGTAAGGACTGGGTGAACAGCACACACACACTACTGAGAGCACAGGTACTCAACGAAAGTGACAATTTCTCATAGTTTTGTCAAATTAGAGAAAAATTGAATTTTTATCATAAAATTCAATCAGAAAAAGATGTAATAATTTGCAAATAAAATCAAATACCTGTCACTGTTATGCCGGCCGGTGTCGCACTGTTGGCCATCATCTGTTCGGCGGCTTCGGTAAGCGGTGTCTGGACATTGGCCGCAACCCACGCCTCGGCAAACGTTTCCATCATTGACTGGAAGTCCATTGTTTTGCTTCGATTATCTCTTCAGTTCATTCAATTGTCTATTGATTTGGACACAAATTCATTGAAATTTTCAATTTTAAAACAAAGAACTTAAACAACGCTTGGATTAAGTCTTTTGTTTAAAATAGTCTTTCATTTGAAACAAATATTATATAATATTTAAGAAAAACAACGAATCGATTGACGAATAGAAACAAAAACAATAAATTTTTATTATCAATGAATGGGTTCTTCTGCTGTAATCTTGGATTTGAATGAATGTATACTCGCATTGAGTACTCATTTGTTGTGACAATCGATGGTCACAAAAGGTGGTCAACCACTGGCTCTAAGAATAACGAGTAAATACATAAACATTGGATTTTTGTCGTCTGATTCGCAGCCATAGACAGCAAGTGTTGTCTTAGAGTCAGACCATTGGAAGCATTGCTTTTATTCACATAAATATATGCTTTGATTCACTTCTCTCTCCACCAAAAACTCAATTCTCGTCCAATATTTTCACTACTAATACAACACAGACTCCAAACACTATTTCGCTGTCACTGAAGTGTCTGAGCGCACACAACACCCCTGACGTCACAGTAGTGCTACACCAGAATGCCTGTGCAGCCACTCTTCCACTCAAAGAAGAGTCGTGAAGGGTCTTCACTTTATTCTTGGTATGAAAAGAGGCGCTCACTTCTGCTCGCATACGACCTCTTAATTAGTGCCACTTTTGACAAACATTTAACTCTATTTAGTGTTCACTACTATTATCTCTAATTAATTAATAACTTTATAAGCAATAAGTTTATGCTTTAATCGCAGATTTTAATTGCAATTACACTCCAATTATATTAATTAAGTCCTGTTTTTACAATCATAACACAATGTAATCAAATTTCGCCCACAAATAACGCAATTGACGTACACTATAGGGAAAGACACCTATTTTTTCGCAAATAAAGTCTACAAATCCGCAAACATTTCACTCCTTCACCAAAACGCTGCACAGATTTCAAGTTTTTCTCAATGGCTTTACATATTTCTTCTCCCATTCATTGCATTCATTGGAATTTCTTGTTTTTCTTCTCTCATTTCAAAGAAGACTACATTATATTTCAAAAATTTATTTTATTAATTACTTAATTATCGTATATATAATCTGTTTATATGAAACCCTAATTCTCTCTCTCTCTCTCTCTCTCTCTCTCTCTCTC
>LBFM01004025.1:6396-16471 GCA_000988765.1 Achipteria coleoptrata | reverse complement strand
CATTTATGGGAATAAAGGAAAGTATAGTTTGATAAGTCTTTTATAAGTTTTATATACTGTTCTTCTATTGAAGTGAAAAATTTAATGAATCGAAACGACAAAAACAAAACAATTCTTCTCAGAGATTATGTCACGAATTCTGTATATGTTTTACTTTAATTCTTTTATGGCTTTAATTTTAATTAAGAGAAAATTTTAGAGATTTTGTTAAGATATAAGTCTTTAATAGAATTTTAAAATTACTTGAAATAAATCTCATCTCAAGAGTAATAAAATCTTAGTTTTTCCTTAAATTTCTTCATCTCTTTTGTATAAAAGGCTCAGCTTTTCTAACAAATACTGAATACAGTTTGTAGTGAATTATTGATCTGAGTTTTAGTTGAATTATTGGGCTCTCACTCTATTTTGATGGTTTACCGCTCAGACCAGTATATATGTTGTATTTTTTATTAGAATTATATGAAACAAAACTATAAATGGAGTGATATTTACTCAAAATTATTTCGGAAAAAATATAAAAACATTTATTTCTATCAATTTGTGGATATCTTTAGTATAGTCCTCACAAATAAAGTCATTTGAAGTGATTGGTAGTCAACAGACAATACGATTGAGTTTTTATGCTCTTAATTCTTATGGTCAAGATTTTAGCCGTCCATTCATTTGTGATAATAACGAATATCCAGTGATGACCTTATAATAAGAGTTTTTCTATTGAAGTCAAGTCTAAAATAGTGGACAACAGTGACGCTCCACCAGTCCTCATGAGATTAGAGGGTCTAAGAAGTTAATCTGTGCTCACGTTCTTTAGTAAAACTTATCTCCGGGACTATTGTTTGATGAAAAGAGACACAAACTTTGTTTAGTCATCATTCAGACAAACAACAGTTTATATGAATATAAGCGAAGCCTTTGATTAATTAAATGATTAAATCAATACTTTAGGGGACAACCCATTGATTTATTTAATTGAAAATTACTTAAAAGTGTCTCCAATTGCATTCAAGTTCTTTGAAATCAGAGCATTAAAAATCAGTTAATTATATAACAAAAAGCAATTTTCAGTCAAATCTTAAGAGCGATACAAAAGTTTTCTAATTAGGAATCAAATAACTGAAACATTTTTAATTTGTTATCATTTGTTCGTATATTCTTCGGAGAAATTAGTTTTTATATTATATTTGACTAATGAAACGATACTTTAAATTTGAAAAATTATTACTCCTTTATTGGATGCGATTCTTCAGATTCTTAAACTGATGTAAATTTCATGTATAAGTTGAGTGCAGACAACAGAGTTCTCACTTTAATTAAAGTAACTTTTATGTGACTGACATTACATACCATCACTCGAGTGGTCTGAATCAGATGTCTTTAACTTTGTTTCATTCGTTTTAATTAGTTTTAATTAAAGTAATATTAAGTATTATTAAAATGTAGTCATAATTTGTTTAATAATTTATTTCAATGAATTTATTTTTAAAAATGTTGACATTTGTCTAAAAATTAAAATTTTATTCTTTGAATGGAAATATGAATTTTCCTCTTTTGAAGACTAAGAGATTCTTAATAATCATTACTTAATGTCTGCGAAACAATCACTGAAAACAATTGGAGTGAATCTATTGTCATATTATATGACTCATATATAGTATATATATTTTGATATAGATTTTGTGTTTTATAATTATATTTGTATATTGGCTTAGATTTGGTATAATTTTATAAATAATTATATAATTATATTAATGTTAATAAAAGCTCTCATTTGGGAAAAATGTATTAAATTCATGAATCGATTTGTTTTCGTCGTTTATGTTTCAATCTTTAGACACTGTATTCCGAGTGATAGTCGTATGAGTGCCACAAAAATCCCAGCCGAATGAGTAGAGACTGATTGGAGAGCACAGAATAGTTGGAAGTCTCACGAGAGTCAGGAAAGCGAAAATAAATGGCGAATGAAAACGATTTTTATTTTTTTATTTCTTTTAGAATTTCTTGAGTTATAATCTAATGCTTGACTTAACAATACTTAGATTTATATAAATATTTTTGTATTGAAGTAAAAGTAGCGCCAAAATGAGAAAAGACTGCGAAAAATTGTTGCCAGAAATGCACACATTCTTTACTATTCTCTAAGAAATTATATATAAAACACTCATTTAAGAGCCTTTTATATCAGTTTTTATATTTGTAGAGCGACTGTCAAAATCATATGCAACAGCATTACATCAAATACTGGTTTGCCATTTATTGATAGCAATACTCTATAAAACTTTAATCATTTCTTTAAAGACAAAGAATTATTTGATTCTATCATCAAATTTAAGAAAGTGTGCAAAAAATATGATACTCTCAGAGAATTAAATAAATTCAATTCAATTTTTCTCTGAATGTGAGCTGTGCTTACAATTTAGCGAACCTAATGTCTATTGAAAGTAATCCTACTTAACACCGATATTAAACTAGTCATATATGAAAAGTTGATTCGTTTATCGTTCTCTCTCTCTCTCTCTCTCTCTCTCTCTCTCTCTCTCTCTCCTCCCACTGCTCTAAAAAATATCGCTGAAGAGGAGTATCGAACGAATGCTCTCTTTTGTTATTACTTTATATTTTTTGATTACGAGTTCAATAAAATTACTGATATATTTTGAAAGGAGGGCTGAATATAATGTATTTGAATTCAAAATCAATGTACGATTGTCTGGTGATATCACTCAAGAAATTGAAAGTATGCTTGAATTGTGAATAAGTACTGGTATCAGCACTGGTATTGTATGAAATGTTTTGCTTATATTGCATTACAATAGCCTTTCAATAATGATCTTCACTAAAGAAGACCTGAGTTTAAGCTGTGATAACAACAGAATATGCATTACAGAAAAGACCTCTCTTTCTCTTCAGAGGAGAGACTACTCCTCCACTGAATTCACTCTTTTATAACTACAAAAAGTTATGTCACAGATGTTGGCATTCCGTCAAAAAATATAATATAACAAAATTTTTTGCATAAATTTTGATAAAATAGATTAAAATAATCGGAGATAATGTTCTAAAACTCATATTTACTGTAATTTTGAAACAAAAAGTAGACATAAGTTAAGGATTTGATAAACTGTTTTAAAGTGAATCCAATATTTGAAGTGAAAAATGTAATCAAACTCTTATTGGACTCATATTTGGAGTCATGTGTTTTGAATTTAATTTTTTAATATAAACTCGAATTAGAAGTGAATCCAAACGAATATTATTTGTATTTTGAATGACTTCGGAGAGCGCGCACTCATATCGATGGCTGAGCGCTGGGATGTAGGGATACAGTCAGAGGAGAACCAAAGAGAGAGATTTGAAGATTGTGTGACGCGATCATTGTGTGTGTGATGTGATGTGCAGTCTCTTTATGAACACTGTATTGCAATAGTGAATCCGTTTAGAGTCTGTGTTTCTCTTTTTTGCTCAGACAGTCAGTGTTTTTTCGGTCAATTCAAGCATTCAATTCAGAACTCAACAAAAACATCGAACGTTTCGTTCTTTAGTTTTCTTTATTTTCGACACATTTCTAATGAAGTGTTAGAGCAGTGAAACCACTTTTGAAGAACCAATGACTGCAAACATTGTTCCTGAGGCTGATTCGTGTTAATAGAGCTTACCATACGATTAGATTATGTTATTCTGAGCTCAACATAACTACATATATTGCAAGCATTGGTCTCCACTCAAACTTTTATTACTGTTTTCCATTTGATTTGATTTTTGTGTGATTTTTCTTCGTTTCCTATTATTAATTGATTTCATTTATTTTTCTCGACATTTAGTATTCTTTAATAATATTAATCGTAGTCTTAAAGTCACTTAACATGAGTTGAGAAATGAATGAAACTCTAAAACTCATTAAAAACTATTTGAATAAAAAGAATACTTTTAATTCTAAGATGAAGTGACACTTCTATTGATATTTTCCTTTTTAGTAATTTATAGAAAAATTCATTTTAATTGTGTGTAAACTTGAATGAAGACAGAGATGTGCGACAAAAGTGGACATAAGTGTTGTGGTCAACAGCAACACAAAAGTGTTGGCTCGACATTAAATGGTGAGAACTGGAAAATATTGTCAAATAATGTTGACTTTATATCATAATTCGGATAAATTTTTATGAACTTTAGCTTTGAATCTAAGATTAATTTGAATTCTATTTAATATTCATAGTGTTGTCAACCAATTAAGTACTTCATAGGAAAGTAGAGTTTTTAGAGTTATATTGAAATAGTGTTTTGATGCCAAACATTATTTGCATATTTGTATCGTATATTCAAAAGAGTTTTTTCAATAGAGTTGCAAATGTTTGTAGACTTAATAATATTGAATCGTCTGATGGACTGATAGTTAGATTATAAGAGACTCCACTGCTTTAATCATTTTAAAAGTTCATTAGTGGCAGTCATTAGCTAATAGATTATGCCATAAGAAAACGCGTCAATTCGTGCAAAACTTCTTTCTTTTGATGTCTGAATCTTTAGTTTACTGTTCGTTCGTCTGTAAGATTCAGTTCTTTGTTCTCAACAAAGTGTTAGCGCTATTTTCCACTCTTTCAAATCATTGTATTCTGTGTTAGAGCACAACACATAACATTAACACGAGAGAGAGAGAGAGAGAGAGAGAGAGAGAGAGAGCTGTAGTATAGATCAAACACTTTCGAGACTAACATTAGTTATATCCCGGTTTTAATGCATTAACAAATGCGAAGCCATTCGCGAAAAATGACTTTCGCTTAGAATTGAAGTAAAGATTGGGTCACTCTTTGATTGTTCAAAACGTTTGTCTAAACTTCTGGTTTCGCTCTTCATATCTTCGATAGATAACTGTTCCGACGGTTGACACTATTGAATATTAGTGGTAAATACCAGTCTTTGCGTGAGATTCTCATATTTGTTTTAAAATATTTGACCGCATATTTATTCTGTTCATTTAATAGCCTCCAGAAACTACTGAGTTCTCAAACAGTTTTTTGCGTTTATGGTCTAATTTGATGTAAAAAATATGATTTAAAAGTAAGAGAATAACTGTTCAGTCATTATATAAAGTCAAATGAAATGTTTATTTGACTCGACTTTAATATCAAAATAAAATGATTGTTAGAATCAATACATTAATATTTAGTAATAAAAGTATACATTTATTCAGAGAAGAGTGTAATTAATTTTGAATTTGTGTCGTTTATTATTGAAAAGTTGACTAAAATTGTCAAATATTGTAATATTTAAGAGAATAAGTATTCAGTTATTTGACAGACGTTTAATATAATATATTTCAAACAACAAAAATCCAAATTATTCTGTAATTTATTTCTAAGTTTTCAGCCAAAACTATTTAATTGAGATAACATTCTCCCTCTCTATAAGTTTGAAATATAAATGTAAACTTCTGGGGAATTAATGTTTTTTATATAAAAGAGAACCGATTCCTCTATAAAATAGTTGATATGATCAGTAACTTAATTTCCAAATCATAACATTAGAGGTTATATTAAATTTTGTTTATTTTTGCTTTATTTCCAATTTTAACCCTAAGTTTGAAATTGAAAGTAAAAATTAATGATTTGATAGTTTTAAAGAAATTAATCACTTAAGACATAACATTAAGAATATATCAGAAGTCATAACACATATACCATAAAATCTTTTGGACTCATATTTTTTGCGATTCAAAACAGATTCTGAAATATGTTTTTATGCAAAATAGCGATTGAAATCTTAGCGTTTGATAAGCCTTGAGGTATATTATGAGAGAATTATCGCACAAAAGACTATTTATCTTAAATATAATATTTACTAAAGTTTTATAAGTATTGGTTGGGATATGAGTTGCTATGACTTGTGCTGTTGTCTCATCAAAATATAAGAATTAAAAGTAGAGATAAATGATTTATGGCGTTCCCAACTTGAGCTATGAATGACTCGTTTAACCTTTTGGTAGTAAAAAGAGGGACTTATCGTTTGAACTTTTGCACGACTGCACGACCGGCGAAGAAATCCATTTGATATTCGAATCCTCTTATACTTTGTTTGCTTCACTCAATGATTGAAAAGAGCTCTTCCTTTACGACATTCATTCGTTAACAAACATTTCAACTTATTTTTCTCTATGTGTGAGCACTCCTTCGTTTCAGATCTGATTGTATTTTGGAAACTCTTATTTTGTTGTTTTGTGTCTCACGTAATATAAGGCTATCTCTCAAAAGTCGAGACATTTTTTCATTGATTATAAAATCAGTTTCAATACAATATTTGGCACTTCATTTCACTCAATCAGCACATCATTAGTTGTGTAAAAATCAAATTTCGTGTTGTAATCACTGTTAATGAAGTGAAAGTTTGTCTGTCTGTGCAGTCTTTGAATACCACTATCAGTACAACCCATCAGCGAATGAGAAACTCATTTTCCTGGACTAACACTACAACAGAGTTAAGAGTCTCTCAAATTATGTTTGATTCTCATTCTGTCCAAAAGTGCATAACTTATATATAGTTTCATAAAACGCATATTTCTATCGCTTCCTTCCCATCCCTTCCGCTAATATATCGCATAAATAAGTTTTGCGATGAATTTAAGGAAAACATTTGAGGACAACCCAACTATGAAGACAAGGATTCGCATCCAAATAACTTAGAGCTCATTAGAGACGCCATCCAAACGCCAACCAAAATGTTTGATATGCACTAAACTGATGGCCATTTCATTCTCTTTATTTCACTCAAAGTCTTATGTATTTGTAATTTGGATTTTTAGGACCAAAAAACAATCTGAGAGTTAGACAAAGAGGTTCTCAACGATAATGTTTAACAGCACTTGACTTTCGATTGTATTCTTTTGGAAAACTCGGTTACACTTTATATATACGGTTCGCAAATATTTATGTAAGCGATCAGAACATAACTCATTTGTTTCCCTCTCCTTTAAAACGTCGTTCACATCACATATCCATCGAATTGAGAACTAAAAGAAGAGAGAATTGGAGTAAAAACTGTTTTGAACTGTTTTTGAACTCTTATATAAAATATTTGTTTTGTTTTATTACTCCAAAGCTTATGTCTGAATATAGTTATCGATTGGGATCTCACGAGACTTGTTGTTATAAAAACAAAACTCTTCCCAATTTAGATATTAAGATACAAAGCATTGGAATCGTTGGTTATTAGCTTATTCTGACTTTTCTATCATAATATGAGAGCACTGGCAAAGAGACATAACTCAGTGGGAGCGACAAAGAGAGAACACAATTGTTTAAGATTAGATACCATATATCCAAAGCATTTGAATCTCATGAGAATATTATACTCATTCTGTGTTTATATTGCATATAAAGTGACAGATTTTAGATGAAAAACACAGAATCAATATCTTATAAAAGCGTTATATTGTTGTTAACGTTATTTATTAAAAGTCGTTAACTCTTTGGATCTCTTTATTTGTGATGATTAACAGAGTGGTACTCATCACTGAAGATACTATTGGTTTGTTTCATAATAATAACAATTCCATTGACACAAACAATCGCCACAACAACTGAAAACTTAACGAATAGTCACTACTTTAAAGTAAAGCCAAAGGACGTTGAAGTCATCGAAGGTAAGCATTACTGACAAAACACATGTCTTATCAATCAAACTAATCATTTGATTGAACTGTTTATTAGGAGATGACGCAGAGCTTGAGTGTCAAATTAGTCGCGATTATACAACTGGAGCTCTACAAACAAAAGTTCAATGGGCTAAGGATGGCTTCTTATTGGGTGAGTTATTCCTTCACTTTTCACAATAACATTCAAATTTCATTAACTCTTAATCACTAACTCTTAGTTTTAAAATCTAATTTATGATAACACTTAATATTTTGTTTAATAATTTTGTTTCATTTTGTCTAACATTTCAAATACTAATTGAATTCAAAACTATTGATTGAGTTTCTAATTGTGTTTATAATACTTTTTTTTATAAAATCAAAATTATTTGTTAATATTTTTGGGTTAAAAAAATAATTGAGTTTTTAAGAGTTGAGAATTGGATCAAACAATAGCTTAAAAGTTGTGATCAAATTTTAAACTTTTCATTTCATTTTTCTTTTTGATCCAAAAGTATAACAAAAAATTATTATAGATTTGAAATTGTCTTTTATCTCATGATATTATCTTTGGGTCAAATCTTTTGGGTTTATATATATATATATTTTTGTTTTGTGTCGTATCGCACACACCAATGAACTGAAGCCATAGTCAGTCGGTGTTCGGTTAGAGTTTATATTAAATCTATTGTTAGGACAGAAAAATGATTCAATAATAATATATAACTTTTCTTTTATTCAAACCATTTGTCGTTATCTCTCTTTTTGTTGATTTCTAAAATCTTTTGAATTTTAACTAAAATTAAGAGTAAAATATTCTTTGATTTATTTATAGAGTTTTCAATTCAAAATGTATTTTAGTTCAAATGAATCTTTGAATCTAAACTTGGATCTTAATTTGAAGTATTAAATTATTGATTAAATATATAAATCGGAGACTCTCTCATTCTGATAACAACGGTGTTGAGTATAATTGTGTGCTCCCGTAAGGATACTTCTTTACATTGCAATCTTGATCTACCGGTTCATCCTTTGAATAAAAGATTGTGAAACAAAATGTTGGAAATAAAGGAAATTTTTATTGACTTTCATTTATCTGACGAAAGAAAATCATTAAAATTTCATTATTTAATTAAATTATTTATCACTCATTTAAGTCAACGATTCAGAGCTGGAATTTAATTAAAGGCTAACATAACATAACTCTGAGACTCAACCGTTTGTATACAAACCACAGCTCAAAAGATAATTAATTAGTTTTTGATAGTTTATAAGACAATCATTCAATTTTTCAACGAATCCCTATTGGATTAAAATAAGACCATGTTGTTTTTATATAATCCATTCCAGTCATTCTACAAATATTTGAAGAGAGGACAAACTGCTTACAAAATAATCTAAATATTGAATACCACTTTTCCTTAATTGTCAAATGATTTTCAGAATTTAAACAAAATGTTATCAAAAGTTTGAGAAGTTTTAAGAGAGTTATCATTTGAGAGCATTAAAAATATTAGAATTATTGCATTTCGTTAATGAAAAACACTTAAAATAATTATCAAATCTTTTTGATTTTCAAGAAAATTGAACTTAATCTTGGCAATTAACAAAAAAATTGTCAAAATTTAAAGAACTCTAACTTTTTTATGAATACTTAACTTTTTATTGAATTTTGCTTTGAATTGCATATAAAATCATTTCTTATGATTGAGTGCATTACATAAATATTAATAATTTTGTTATTCAATTATTACATTAATTACGAGTGGAGTCATCCCTTTTAATAGAATAAGTTTTTATTTCTACAATAAATTTAATAAATTGTATGAAAAATAACAACTCATTAGAACAGAGAAATTCATAAGAATATGAATAAGAGTGCAGACATTTATAATGAATTAAATGAATAAATTTTAAAATTAAGTTCAATCGAAAATAATTTGCATTACTTTAGATTTATTTTTATAGTATTATCTGAAATATAATAATTTCCTCATTTGTTTCGATATACATATAATAATAAGATTTGAAGTCAATAATAGTTTCGATACATTAGAAAAGAATCGCAAAAATCAAAGTTTTTGTGAATAAGTTTTGAAAAGAAATTTTGTAGTAAAATATATCGCATTATATATCCATTTGTTCACAAGACTGGAGATATAGAGCTCTAAAGCTATTCTACAATTTAGACACACATTCAGATCCTTTCACACAATCCCTGATATTTTTCAAGGAATTAAATTAACACAAAAAGGGATCTTAAAATAAAATATGGGCTCAAAATAGTTTTCAATTGCAAGAACATTGAAGACTGTCTTTCATGTCAAAGCTATACATAAAATATATTGTATTTTCTTCGAGTAATCATTTTGACAAATAAATCAGAGAACAGTTAGTTCTCAAATATTCTTCAGACAATCATTCGATTCAATAAAAATACTCTTATTTTCTATTTTT
>LBFM01004006.1:0-15364 GCA_000988765.1 Achipteria coleoptrata | reverse complement strand
CTCCTCCTTCTCTCTTATTTTTTTGTTGAAGTATTACTCAAAAACTGTAAAATTTGTGACAAAATAAATTTATCTGAAATTGAGAGCAGAACTACTGTTTTGAGTTGACGTCACTCTTAAGTAATGGGTTTACACAGAATTAAAACATTTTTGTTTTTAATGCTCTCAAAGTAATGCATATAAAGTTGGCTTCACTACAAATACGCCACTTCTATGTTATATTAGAAGAAATATAATATTTAATTTGAAAGAAAATCTACTATTTTTGAGAACCATTTTATGGATTCAATTGTGAACAACCGGTTTATTCCAGATTAAGATCTTGGTTAGACACTTTACCGGCTAATCACCTATCATTTCAATTGCATTTTATTAATGAATTCCTTAAAATAAGCTAAAAACAAACGCTTCCATTAAAATAATACCATTTTTAAAGTTATTTAATATTTGATTGATTTCTGACTAAACAAAAAGTTTTAGCGAAAACTTTTTAATATTGATTTCAATTTAAATTATTATCAGATTTTGATAATTCTTTTTAAAAAAATTCAAAATTTGATAATTCAGAAAGACTTATAGAAAATGAGTTGTGTGTTGGGTGGGGACACACTTCATCTTTTATATATGTCTTAAATTATAAATGTTAAAAATTATATCAATTTATTAGAATTTGAAAAAAATTGAATAAAAAATGAATTATAATTCAAGGATTGGAGTGAATTCTTGCCAAACAATTTTTGTTTATGACTTGCATTTTAATATAAATTCTTGATAATTATTAGAAATTAATTAATTAAACCTAACCTTGTAACCGTATGAATCATAAATTAATCCAATTCATAAGTTATAGACAAGATGAGTTTAGAAAATATGACTATCTGTGATGCTATTGGTTTAAAAATAAATATCGGGGATTAGTTTCACTGCAATACAATTAATAAAAAGCCAATTACTTAATGTCAAACTCAAATGAGAGGTTCTGCTGAATATCTAATTAATTAATCGATAAATTATCTGTTTTTTGCAGTTATAGTGAAGATGAGTCTTAAAGACAGACAGTACCGGACAGAGAGTAATACAACTCTGGATAAGAATATTGTACTCGATTTAAGTGATGATAATTCTTCAGTAAATTCTCTGGAATTAAATGATGAAAAGAATAGAACCAAAACAATAATCATAACAACAGTGAAGATAATATTTCTCCTTTTATTTCTATACTTTTTCATTTGTTCGCTTGACTTCTTGAGCTCAGCCTTCCGTTTAGTGGGTAGTCGTGCGGCCGGAGAAATAATATCTGACAGCGAACTCTTGAAGAACCCGGTGGTGGGTCTTATGATTGGCGTTTTGGTCACAGTTTTGGTGCAGTCATCGTCCACTTCCACATCAATTGTAGTAACGATGGTTGGATCTAATAGTAAGGAATCTCTATATTTAAACAAATGTTTTAATAAATAATTTTAGTAATCAAAGTTCGTGAGGCCATACCTATAGTAATGGGAGCAAACATCGGCACATCCGTCACAAACACAATCGTATCTTTAATGCAATCTTCTGATAGAAATGAGTTCCGTCTGGCGTTCGCTGCGGCCACAGTTCACGATATGTTTAATTGGCTGACAGTTTTAGTCCTTCTGCCCATTGAATCAATGACTCACTACTTGGAGGTCATAACAGACAATCTAATGTCCGAACAGTGGACTACTGATAACTCTACGAACACAGAATTCTTGGCTAAAATCACAAAACCGTTTACGAAACTAGTGATAGATCTGGATAAGAAAGTGTTGGCTGCGATCGCCACCGGAAACACTAATATCACAAAATCTATGATCAAAGATGGAAACTCAGTGTTTAGCATGCTACAATTGTCTGACACTATCAGCGGAATCATACTTCTCATTATATCATTGGTTATGCTGTGCGGTTGTCTCATATTGATGGTCAAAGTACTCAATTCTATGCTAAAGGGACAGATAGCGGTTGTCATCAAAAAGACTATGAATCGAAACTATGTGTTCCCGTATTCAATGTTTGTCGACTATTTCGCAATACTTGTTGGATGTGTTCTCACTATTTTGGTTCAGAGCAGTTCCATATTTACGTCAACTCTCACACCACTGGCAGGGGTTGGAATCATTTCCCTCGAAAGAATGTATCCGTTGACTCTGGGCTCTAATATTGGCACCACTACCACAGGTAAACCCTTAAACAATTTGTTATTAATTTCAATATTAATTTCAAAGTCTAATTGAATGGTTTATTGACAGGCATTTTGGCGGCACTGGCGGCCGACTCCACCAGTTTAAGAAATACACTTCAATTGGCATTTTGCCATTTATTCTTCAATATAACCGGAATCATTCTGTTTTATCCGATCCCATTCATGCGTTGGCCAATAAGTATGGCCCGAATGTTAGGCAACATAACAGCTAAATATCGCTGGTTTAGTGTTCTTTACTTATTAGTGATGTTCTTCTTATTACCACTTTTTGTGTTCACCCTATCGTTAGCCGGTATTAATGTTCTCATAGGAATTGGAGGACCCATTCTATTGTTATTTTTTATTGTCGTAATAATTAATTTAATACAGAATAATAGGCCCCGACTATTGCCTATTTGGCTACAAGACTGGTATTTTCTGCCCCTTTATTTGCATTCCCTTAAACCTCTTGATAAACAAATATCAAGACTTGTAAATAGATGTTCTTGTTGCAATTGTATTAGATAACTCTTTTAATAACTTAATTCTCATTTATTTATTCATATTTTTTGATAAATACATAATTTATTACAAATAAAAACTATTTTCAATTTTAAGACACTTTAAAAGATGAGTAAAACTTTCTTTTTTGTGACATTACTTTCTCTTTTCGTACTTATTCTTCAAATAAGTCTCGAAAGTTATTAAATCAGTTTTTGTCACAATTTTATTCATTTAGCAATACTTGAATTTATGCATTAATAGGATTTAATCCTTTCCGTTTCAATTGATTACATAATGACATCCCTTCCTCTGACCGGAACCAATTTCTGCCATTTACTCCTACATCCCTGTCCTCAAGAAGCATTGTTTAAAAATAAATAGATTATCTCCCAGATTCAATACCTTTTATGTATTGCATTGTAATCGCGTGAAAAATATAATTATATTTAAAATAAATTTAAAAAAGAAATTTGACTCAAATTCTGAAATTTATAAATAAAATCTACTTTTCATTCAATTCTATTCAATATTTCGTTTAAAATTTAAACTTTAAATTGTGGTAATTCTTAAGAAATCTCATCCTAAATATGAATAACCAAACTCTACAATCAATTCAAACGTCGGATTCTATTAAATCTGAATCAGAAATCGAGAAACGAATGGAATGCCTCGAAATTGTGGACACATCACTTCAAGAAGTCACTCAACTCATTCACGAAACTGAATCAAATTTCCAGTTTGAAGAGATGTCTTCACTCGATATTAGTGATTATCAGCCAAATTATGAAATGGAGTCATCGGAAAGCCTCTCAATCGAGTCTTTTCTTTCATTGGATTCTTCAATGACTTCGATACCATCGTTAGAGTGTTTTGAAGATCTCTCGGATTCAGATATTTCTTTTTCTTCAATTTCAATGATTTCCGGTGATATCAATGAGACGATTAGAACCGATCCTCAATGTTCGAGTCCTGAGCGAAAGGAATGCAGTGCTGTCCACGTTCCAAGTGAACCAACTTTTAAAGACCGAGAAATAGGTTCTTATGAAATAAAAAGCTCTGATCTAAGAAAGTTAGTGTCACCACAATTTCAATTAAATGATATTTTCCCAAATCTATACCAACAAAATTGGGTCAATCTCTCAATTGATCCGAAGTCTTCAGAACACAAAGTCTCTGACACTCAAAACATTTTACCTAAATTTGTTGCCATTCCTCAGGAAACGATTTGTGCTTTTTTCACATCCGATACACCAAAAAATATGAGCAAAGAGTCAAACACTTCAAATACAGAAGACTCTTCAGAGAAGGACAGCGATGTCTTGAAAACAATTGACCAAATAATCGATAATTCTGAAAGTGATATCTCATCTGAAGAGTCGCCGGCCATTACTGAATCGATCAAATCTGAAGAATTGGAACAATTAATAAATGATATATATTTCGATATGTGTCCCCTCAAAAAGGAGAAAATCCTTTCTGATTTGAATACCACAGAAGCTGAGCGTCCGAGGATTGCTGAGGAACAGCATATCGAAGATCTAATTAATACCGTTTACTTCGATTACAGTGAACTACAGAAGATACAGATTCTCGAAGGACTCAAAGAACCCAAGAATGAGAGACAACAAAACAAAGATGTGGACAATATTGAGGAACTGATCAACAATTTATATTCGGGTTATACTATGAGTCGATCAGCAAATGAAGTCAAAGGGACTCCAGAATCGAGTGCTTCGTTAGAATTGATGATAAATTTCGATGAATTGGAAAAACGTTTTCGAGATTCCATTGCTTCAGACACTACACTACAAAATGAAGTCAAAGTGCAAACAAATGAAGAGTCTATCGATGAAAACAATTTGGTTCCATTCGAGACTATAACATCCGAAGAGCATACCAGTGGCACCACTGCTCCTATAACTGAAACGGCACTAATTGAAGGCAAATGGAAAGCAGCGGAAGACCCGATAGAACCCAGGCCTGCAAAGAGAAATCCAAACTGGAATGGCAAAGGAGTGGATCCAAATGCGATCTATCGGACCAAAGAATATAACGGACAATAGATTCAAATTCTCATATTATTCATATTTTCAATTATTTTAAAATACTTATTATATTTCTCTCATTTAAAATATGAATTAAAATTGAAATCTAATTAAAAGTTAAATAATTTGATTAAATTTTAAACAACTGATTGAGTGCTCAAAAACTTTAATCAAGCAAAATATGGACAAAATACAAGTAATTCAAAGAATAATTAGTCTCTTATATAATCAGTTTAAATATAAATCAAATAAACAATTGTTAGTCAAAACTAATAGTTTTATATTAAAATTATATAAATATTATAATATTTTATAAATTAATTAAAGTTTGAAAATAATTCGAATCAATGATTAGTCAATGACTTCGAGGTCTGCATATCTTTTATTATCAATGGCTGAACGCATTAATGATAAGGCAGTCATTTTTTCAAAATCAGTCACTTTTAGAATTAGTGCTAATTGTTGCCCCGAATACCCGGCCATTAAACCCGCCCCACATTCGTTAACCTGAATCGGCGTTGAAGTCAATGAGGTATTGGAGCGAAGGTTCCAAAACAAAATTGGAGGCAATTTATAGCCAACTGATTGGAACTGTAGTTTTGCGGCCTCGAAGTTAGTCAGAGAAGTGTTTGGAAATGCAGAGTCAAACTCCATATCAGTGAAGATAATCAGCATTTTTGGCATTTGTTGTGCAGTCAGACGCTGTTCGACAGCTTTAGACAAAATTAAATCGAAAACTTTATTCAGAGCTGTATTATAACCCCATTTCATGTTTCGAATTGATTGCAATTTTTCGAGGAATGTCTGATTGGGTTCCACGCAATGGAATTCTGGCGATTCTGAAAATGTAACGCAAAGGGAATTCCACGGATCTTTAGATAAAGACATCACTAAAATTGTGAGACCAATGGCAGCACTCATAGGGGTGCCATTCATTGAACCACTGACATCACACACGGCTAAAGCATTATCCAAAAGACCCCCTCCTTTAATAGAAATAAGAAAATCAATTAAAGTTTAATATTTTTCATTAAATGAAACCTTTTTTAATAATATCTTCCGCTAACGAAAGCCATTGTTTTTCCAGAACTTCTTTTTCGAGAGCCAATGCATTATTGGGTTCATTTTGATCCTCAATCTCTTCGGTGTAGATGTGTTTATCAAGTAATTGGAAGCCTCTGTCCACGAGTTCAACCGGTTTGAGAACCGCTCCTTTTATTGTCTTTTTTGAGCTCAAGAACTGTTCGAATCTTTGATTGTCATTTTTGATAAATGTAGTCTTGTTCTTTTGCATACATTTAGATGCAACTCTATTGTAGTCTATTTGAGACCAGAGTCGGGCAGACATATAAACTTCTGGTATTTGCAAATACTTTCGAAGAGGAGAACAGACTTTTGTTTGATAGAAGTCGGCCACAAGACTAGAGTTGTTGAGGATATCATTTTTTTCCATCGATAGACACAATTGTCTGCCAATCTTTTGACTAATAAACAGATATTTATCGAAGTGATGGCGATTAGTGGGCGCCCACTTTCCCGCTAAAGATATTGATTTGATATTTTTGGACATTCCGTTCAAATCTCTATCCAATTGTTCCGCAAATATTTTGACGATTTTATCGTAAAGTTTACGATATTTGTCATCAGATTTGTAACGATTTTCTGCAAAATTTTTTCGACTATTTTCAAGTGCTTCAGCTCTGGTCGGAACGGTTGCTATATCTTCGGAATCTTCTTTAGAATCATCTGATTTCGAGATTTCAATCGTTTGACTCTTTTTTGTGTCTTTAATGGCTTTCATTAGTTTTTTCCTCTCATTCCGAAGAGTTCTTAAAACAAGTCTATCGTAAAGGGGAAAGCATTTCGCCTCTTTTGCCTTAACTCTTGGTTTGTGGACAGCCTTTTTTCCGTCATCTTTACTCATATATTCAGGAATGAGTCCATCGAAGAGTAAAATTATGAGCAAATGAAGCAAATCTTTCCAATAACCGAATGCTACCAAACGTTTAAGATTTGCGGTCAAAGTGTGGTAATGATTGTTGAAGAGCCACAACAAACACATGTGATATTGTCTTCGTATGCCTTTACCATTACGACAATCACGAAGATATGCGATTAATTTAAGTGTATCCAACGGATCACATTCCCACGATTTGGACAATAAGTCGATTGTTTTGCTTTCTTCTGCATCTTCGGTAATATGAAAGAAAAAGTCAACTCTTGGATCAGCTGCTGTGGAATAAGTCGGGGCGCAGTTCTCCGTTACTGTGCGGACGGATTGACTCATTTTAATAGTTTTAAGACTAACGACAGACTAACGATTGACTCCAAAATTGATCGCAAATTATGTGTTTCTCAAACCTGTGATCTTAACAACCAATCAGTTGATAGTAGAGGTACACCCACTCCTCCCTTTCCACTACTATAATATCACACATTAAAGGATGAAATTTGATTAACAGTTGAGTTAAACTAAAAGTCTATAAAATTAAATAAACTTTAATCTCAGCCGAAGTTTAAAGTTTGAGATAAACTCAAACTTTGAGTGATTTTAAACTTTTAAAAAACTTATAGTTTTTCACGTATTTTGTGAATAGTATTGAATCATATGTTGTGTTTGGGGTAAACATCGATGACATGAATGACATGATGTGTCACCGAATCACTCAAAACACACGAATGTAAACAAAAAACAATACATTTTTTGGCAAATAATTAGTTTTCAATTTTCAAATCAAATAAACAAAAATTAAATATAACTTTAAATGAATTTATTTAGTGGTTTAGTATTGAAATATTTTGTGATACTTTTGTCTAATATTTTAGAGTATAATTAAAAGTAATTTTTAATTAAAAACCAAAACGTGTGACAAAATGTCAGAATTGAGTGGAAACGAACGGAAACTTCTTGAAAGTGTTGAACAATATTATCAACAGTTGGCCACCGAAGCCAAGAAGAAACACTATCCCATTAAAGAGGTTTATCCATTCATTTTGTTGTATTTTTATCTTTAGTTTTGTCCAATATTTATATGAAAGGCGTCCGAATCGGGAATCGTTAAAATCAGAAATGTTTCCAAAAGACAACAAAACTTAAGAACTTCTTTAGCCAATGAAAGCGCAGATTTAATGGAACCGTTTTTTATGGGATGTGATACCAAAGTGTCTAAAATGATTCAAATTTCATTGAATGCCATCCAAAAGTTAATTATATTCGAAGCGGTTTCTCAAGTAATCAATTTGTTTATCATTTGATTTAAATCTGTTTCTAATGTTTGTCCACTTAATAGTCGGCAGCAAATAATCTATTAAATTGTTTGTGGAATTTAATGGAAAGCGGTGTCGAAGAACTAAAAGTGTTGCAAACGATTACTTTATTGATTACAACCAATAGCTTAGTTAAGAGCGAAAGTCTGGCCAAAGCGCTATCCCTTTGCTTTCGACTCCACTTCACGAAGAATTCGACGACAAACAACACGGCGTCGGCCACTATAAGACAATTAGTTTCGGCTGTTTTCGAAAGAGTCCAAACTGAAGACCAATTGCCAAATGATTGTCAGTTCATTAAATTTAATTATTATTTGATTTTTAATATTTGTTTTTAATTGAATCGATTGTTAACAGCAAACAAAGTGCACGACATTAAGTTTGATGACATAAAGACTGGCAAATATACCCCCATTTCGTTACAACCGTCTGCTTCGGACGCGTTTTTCTTTTTCCAAGTAATCAATAATTGTTTTGTCTTTTAAACAAATTTTTATATATATTTTAATCGATTAGGATTTGGTTCAATTGGTTAATGCGGAACAACCCTTTTGGTTGACTGGTCTCACAGAAATGACCCGTACTTTCGGTTTAGAACTTTTAGAACTAATTTTCACATCATTTCCAGACGTCTTCTATAAGGTATTAATTGTTTTATTTTTATGTCTTTTGTTTGTAATATTAATTCTAAACTTTTATTGAAAGCACGAAGAGTTTAGTTTTCTATTGAAGGAAAGGGTCTGTCAATTAGTAATAAAATTATTCTCTCCGAACACTAAACTCCGGACACAATCATTGAATTTACAAACAAATTCAATACAGACAACAGACAAACCCTTTTGGCCGATAACTGTTCGACTCTTAAGAATTGTATCGATTTTAATTCAAAAGTTCTATACAATGCTCGTAAGGATTGACTCAAAACTATTCTGTTCTCAAAATATAAATATTGTTTTATTCAATAGATAACTGAAAGCGAAATATTTTTATCACTTTTGATAAAATCATTAGAACCGGACAAACCTATTTGGCAGCGTATGTCTCAAAATATTTGTCTAATAAACTACTGACCATTACTTTTATTATAATTAGGTTCAATGGCTTTAGAGGCGTTCCATAAAATGATCCAGCCACAATTAATTAGGTACTTGCAATCAATTAGAATATAATAATATTTAATAAATATATTTATGATTACAGCTGTTTGTGTCAGTTCTATGATATGAAAGTAAGTTTTTCTCTAAAATTATTGATTGAAATGTAATTAATTGATAAATTGATACGAAAATAGCCCCACAGTTCCAAAATATTCCGGGATATCGTTAACGCGTTATGTATTTATATAAAATCTCAGTTTCTTTTTGTGGACTCGTCTTCCACTCAAAGTCTGATCGCATCGATTGTTAATAATAACAACACTTCAAATCCAAGTGTTGTCTCTGCTTCTAATCCATCGATCAATTCATCCCTGAGCTCACTATCGAATGCCAACAGTCCTACGCCAGCCTTTCTCTTGAGAGGCGTTTATATTCCATTGCTGTTCAATACAAATAAAATCAAATATAAGCCATTTTTTATCGAACAATTAGACAAATTAGAAGCCCCCACAGCTCCAGAAGGACACGGACTGTCGTCAGCCTTTGCCTGTGTTTTAGAAATAGTTGAATGTCTAACAAATGTAATCGATTCTGACGTACAGAATGTCAGTGATGTTAACCAACACTTAGAACTGGTTATTAACATGAGTTCAGAAACAAGACTTCTTCACGAAAATCTTCTGAACGCTTCGTATGTCTATAATTATTGTCATCTCATAATATAAAACTCCTTTTTCTTCAGATGTTGTGGTATTTTAGGCGCTTTTTCTCTTCTATTGGATGCGTCCACCGATGAATCGGTGACGGAATTGATTTTAGACAAAATGAAAAAATTAGGTAAACATTCTTTCGTAAGACTGTCCACAAAAGATATTAATTATTTAAAAAATAATTTAAAGCCGGTCTCTATGGTATCTATGAGTTGGATGAGGCCAGGGATGCGACACTGACATCAATTTGTAAGTCATCACTGCCTCCAAACTATACTCTTTCTGTTTTGACATTAAGCCAAACAAATGAAAGTAACTCAAAGTCAAGCCATAAAACAAGTTTAGACACAACGAACACAATTAATATAACAAATTTAATTTCACAACAAAACTCTCAAAACACTTCCGGCTCTTATATGAGTGCAAATGAGTCGAGTGAAACTCGACAACAAGTCATAGCTGTGGGCACTCCTCTCCCCTCACCTTCTCTGCCACAGAATGTACAACAGGGACCAGTTATGGTGAGCGCATTATTCCTTTAGCACTGGTATTAATTTTGAGTTCAATTTAAAGCTGACATCAAAAAACCTTCAGTGCATGAATGGTATGTCATTTAAATATTTATAAATAATATTTACTTAAATTATTTGAATCGATAGCTATTCTGAGTGTTGCCAATAGTCACGGATCAGTTCTGTCAGAGAAGTCGTGGCACATAATTCTAACCACTTTACAGCATTTGGTTTGGATTTTGGGACTCAAACCAACAAATAGTGGGCTCTTGAAAGTGGGTCGGGCGGGCACTGAAGCCGGTGCCTCAACCAATGCCCTCATAACGACTGCAGCCATGTCTGACCTCCCGATGTTGTCTACGATGTTGTCTCGTCTTTTCGAGTCTTCACAGTAAGTGTTTTCTATAACTTTTCTTTACTCAAATTGTTTGTTAAAGACCTGATCCGAACACTTAATCAATAATGTCTTTAATTCCAATCCTTCCCTACGCTTTCTGTCAGTTATGCTTCTGTAGGGGATCTGTTGTCACAGGTTTTTCAAAGTTCTCAGTAAGTTCTTAATTAGTGTTATATTTGTCTCCAATTCTTGCAACCAATTAGTCTCTGTTTTTATTCTCTTTTATATTTAAGTTTTTATTCATCTTTTCTTAAATACCACTAAAATTGAGTTATTTTATAGACTTTTAAGAACTGAATCGCTGTTACATTTGGTCAACGCTTTGGTCAAATTATCTCAGGAATCAATGGATATCGCATACAATAATCGGGAGCCGTCTTTAGTGAGTCTGCGTTTTAATTTTAAAATCAAAATAATTGATTAATATATTAATGAATGTGTGGACCAATCAGTTCGCTGTCGCAAAGCTATTGGAAACAGCAATCGTTAACTTATCCCGAATTGATGTCATTTGGAAACAAATTACTTCACATTTTTTAGAAGGTTTTTAACAATTTTTTAATTAATTTCTATTTTGAGTGTAATGTAATTTAACATTTAATAACTTAGTTTGCACTCACCCTCACATCAAAATGCGGGAGTGGGGAGTAGAAGCACTCTGTAATCTTGGTTAGTTTCGAAATTCGGTTAGAATTTATATTAATTGAATTTAAAAACACAGTTAAGTCAACTCTAACTCAAAATCAATCCGATTCTGAGTCCAATCAAACGGATAATCGCGACACCACTTCTGTCAAACAATTTATGTTTTTAGGACCGCTTCAAGAGTTATCATTTATAAGTCATTCAGATATTCGCCAAAAACAGATGGACTGCACTCTTCAGATCTTACAATCAAATGGCGACACATTGACATATGGTTGGCCCCAAATTTTTGAAATCGTTGGTGCAATCAATGAGACACAGAATGAAAACTTGATTAGACAGTCGTTCCAATGCCTTCAATTAATAATAGCAGACTTTTTAGCACTAATTCCATCCAATTGTTTGATTCTTTGTGTGGACACAACCGCTAAATTTGGTTCTCAAACACAAGAACTAAATGTATCCCTGACTGCAATTGGATTACTTTGGAATATCGCAGACTATTTGCATACAAATCAAAACAAAATTAGATCTCTTTTGGAACAAAACTTTAATAAACAAGAATTAAATGAAACAAATGATGAAAATTGTGTCAAAACTGAGTCAAATGCATTCGACTCCTTATGGATGGCTTTATTTACTCGTTTGGGGTATTTCTAGTATTGGTTTAAACCATTTTTATAATTTCAATCCAATTATTTTAATTAATTTAGTGATCTATGTATTGATTCTCGAGCCTCAGTACGCAAAAGCTCAGCACAAACTTTATTCTCGACTCTAACAACTCATGGATCCATATTAGAGGCTAAAACCTGGAAATCAGTTCTTTGGAATGTTTTGTTTCCATTATTGGATAGAGTGAAAGCTCTGTCGGGTTCGGCCTCAAGCGATAAAATTACTGACAGTAAATCAATGGGAAGCGGAGGTTCGGCCATAATTATACACCACTCAAGAAATACCGCTCAAAAACAATGGTTTGAATTAAATTAAATATTAATTGAATTATAATTTTATTTTCTAATAATAGGTCTGAAACTCAAGTATTAGTTCTTTCGGGCGTTTCTCGTATTTTAAGCATAAAATTAGATCTTTTGGTAAATACCGACGACTTTTATAAGACGTGGACTCTTTTGCTTGAATTCATTGAGACATCAGCTCTGAGCAGAAACACTGAAGTCTCGCTCTCAGCTCTTAAATGTTTTCAAGAAATTTTGTGTTTAACCAAATGTGCAAATCATGACTCGGATCAAAACGGATCCCAATCCTTATGGGACGCCGCCTGGAATTCTTGGTATGAAATTAGAATAGATTTTAGTTCATTGAATAAAATGACAATTATTTCGCAAAATCAGGTATAATATTGGATATACGACAACACAAATGAAGGATATTCTGTGCGATTCTTCAGACGTCATAAATAAGAACTCTGATATGAGTTCGGTATATATCCCATCGCAAGCATTTTTGACTGCACTCATTCAGATATTTCCCTATCTATTCATTCATATCAAACATAAATTCTCTGAAAGGTTTGTATAACCAAACGATTTATCAAAAATCAAAATATCATTGAATTTCTTTTTTAGGGATTTCTATAAATTATCGCTTGTTTTACAAAACGCAATATCTGTTCCACTAATCAATTCAGACGCGAGTCTCCCGTATATGATGTCTCTGTCGATGAGCGAACCATTGACTCCATTACAAGAAAATACTCTTTTTGTTTTGGAAACACTACAAAAAGAGATTTTAGTTGATTCGGAACTCTACTCTCTTTTGCCGTCAATTTTTAACCAATACTTAGCCTTTTCTTACTATTCCGTTAACATAAGTGAGTCATAATTAAGATTTTAACGAATGATATCTTGAATTCCTGTTTATTCTTCAGTTCCGCCACATTTGCCAACGTTTTCCAACTCACAAATTACCCCTAAATTCATAAGCGTTTGTATTATTAAATTTGATTCAGATTTTATAATATATTTTTCAATATATAATAAAGGCTGAGACAACTGTCCTCAATATCAACACTTATACAGCTTTTGGTGAAAGAGCTCTGAAAAACGCGTTATCTCTCTATCAAAAAACAGCGAATGAAATGATTGTAATTAAGTGTCAAATTCTTCACTCAATTATTAAGGTTTGACTTAAAATTATTAATAAATTCAATAAATCGCTATTAAATAAAATTTCATTAAAGACTCTTAAAATGCCGTTATGTATGAAGTATTGCTGTCCCTCTCCTACCACTTGGAAACTAGCGGTCAACGCATTATTGACAGTCCTTCAAATAGGTCTTCCTGTGGCGCGGGTTAATGGTATCAATTATTATAGTATTTATTTGAAATAATTTGATATTTTTTTAAATAGCGTCAGATTTCATGAGAATTTGGGCGGATTTAGCCCTTTGTTTCGAAGGCTTTCTATTCCCGGCCTCAAAGCCATCGTCCACTCAAACATTAGAAGAACAACAATTTGATGAATCATTAGATGTCAGAGTCGTTGAATTGATTCGGGACTCAATTATGCCGTTCGCCGCACAGATTCCAAAAGAATTTGTTTTGCAAATCGTTTCGCTATTAAATAAAGGGTCCATTCATTCGGCGACAAACAGTTCACCCGTCGGTCAGTCATTTTATTCTTATTTTTAGTTTCTTATAATTTAATTAAAATCAATCGAAAGATACCGAATCGACGCGCAAATTGAGGGAAGAGTTCGCCCGAACCTGTTTTGAGACTTTACTTCAGTTTTCATTTTTGGGTCCAAAAGGAAATCCGGGTCTTTTCATTCAGACATCTGGTAATGAGTTTACTCCCGACCACAGTATTGGAATCGTAAACAAATTAGCCGTCACTTCAATTCTGCAGCGATTCAATGAAGTTGTCATCAAATACGTTGAGGACGAGAAACTCTGTCCCTGTCCTCTGCCCCGGTATGCACTCATTCTAACCATTTATTATATTAAATGATTATTTGATTAAATGTCTGAAAGGCATCGAATGGCAGAAATATCTTTTGTTTTGAAAGCATTGGCGACACTAATAGTCTCCTTAAAGAAAGCACCGGTCGATAGCGTTGAGCCTCAAGTTTGGGATCTATTGATACGTCTTTATCCACATATAGTCGACTGCACTACTTCTAACTCAGTTCAAGTCAATAGATCTCTTCGGGAAGTATTGCATCAGTACTCAGATCTGTTATCTCCGCCACAATCGACGAGTCAGAGGAATACACTAAAGAATGGGTGTTGAGGTTCGACACAAACTATCGAATCTCATAAACAAATAAACTTAAAATTTATTTAAATAATTAAAAAGTTTAGTCAAATAAATGATATATTTCTCAGATTTGTTTAATTATTTTTATTAAGTGTTGAAAAATTTTAATAATAATTAAGTTATGAATCAATTTATTTGTAATAATTATTTATATATTTGTTTCAGATTTACAGAAATTATTAAATAATTTCTTAAACAAAATCTGATTTTAAGAAAAACTTTATTTATTTAATTTATTTCAGAATTTATTAAAACAAATCCAATAAAATATATTTCATTCAATAATTCTGTATTTTGTTTGTAATCACTGATTACTAATTAGAAACCGAAACTTCAATTCTAGCGATTGTTTTCTTTATTCAATGGCTGGGCACAAAAGTTGACAAGGTCATGTAATGTACATTTAAGCAAAAATATTGTAATATAGGTAGAAGCCAAGGACTAGGGGTCGGCTTTAAAATATATCATGATATATATTTTCTGAATCAGCATTAAAAGAGGAATATTTTTTGTTAAAGCACTTTTTAAATTACCTCTGCTTTTTTCCACTAGAGGGCTTTAAAGTCAGAAATTTCAAGTTATATATATATGTAATTGAGATACGATTTCTGACTAATTCGAGCATGCTGAATCGAATGATTACAATGCCAATGTTGTGCGATTTGTTGTTTGTGAGATATAAGATAAAATATCTTTGAAATTTTT
>LBFM01003967.1:0-31851 GCA_000988765.1 Achipteria coleoptrata | reverse complement strand
ACTTTAAACATTTCATCTAAAAATGTAAAACTGTCTCTCCTTATACTTTCGACCCCTCTTTCGACGCATAGAAACTAAACTATAGATCAATAAAATCTCAATTTCAGACAAATATGAGACAAATAGAAGACTATTAAATGATCGGAAAAGAAAGCGATTATTTTAATTCAATTTAAACATTAGTTATTTCTTTAAGAGCCCCTTATTTTGGTTGGTTTATGGCATCGATTAAAGACTATTATAATTATTTGAATGATTATATAATTATTTTTCTTTAAAGTTAACCGAAGCCACGGCTGAACTACAACTGTGACCACAAACTCATCCAATACTTTATTCCTGAATATTGTCGACTATTGATTCGAATTTTTTTACGACGTTTTCGGAATATATAAATTTGGTCTGCAACCCCCCCCCCCCNNNAAGTTTTCAGGATATATAATTTTAGTTTGTATTTGCACCCCTCCCTCCCACTCTCCCCCATTTAAGGCTTTTTTCTTTCTGAAATGATGTTATCGTGGTTTTAGTTTTCTTTGAAGACTTGTTTATTCTTAAAACTTCTGATTTTCAAAATTTTCAATTTTAATAAATTATAAATAATTTTCATTAAATAGTTTTGAGGAGTATTTGAAAGACAAAGAAGTGTTAATCACAAGGATATCATTGATTTAAAAATAAATTGAATTAAATGTGTTTTTGTGGTGAGAGCTGTGAACAGAGGAATAATCTGTTAATCTGTGTATAATAGTGTGGATTATTCACATGCAAGTTTGGAATCAAAACTGCTCAGAGCGATGGCAAAGGCTTGCAATAGAGACATAGGCCACGAAACGTCACACGAGAATTGAGAAGTGGATACTCTCCCGAATTGCATCGAAACCAATTCACTGCTTACAGACTCTCCCAGAGGTTGAGTCGTAGGAATAGTCGGTGCGAACGAAGAATTTAATTGATTTGTTATATTTGAATGATTGGTAGGCGAAGACAATTGGATGTCTTCTCTCTCATTACAAGTGACTAATTGGAAATTTTTAACACTTGCCTGGGTTACTCTTCCTTTAAAGTTTAATACATATGACTGAGTCTCTGTCCAAATGCAAAACAAATTAATATTTGTTTAACTTTTAAAAGTATATAAATATTTGATACCGTCGTTCCAAATGGGAGTCTTATTTTTCAATTGAATAATCGCTTTATTATTTCGTTTCCACTCTTCAAAAATCGATGAATTCGTAAGAGTATTGATCTGTTAATCAAGTATTTAATCAAATAAAACAGTATTTTACACACAACTAATTATTTGTAAGTAAGTCTGATATGTGTAAAATTGGCTATAAGTCAATGAAAACTATTAGACCGGCGAGTCCTTTGGGAATTGTAATGTTGTAACATTCGCATATAAGCAATTCAGATATAAGTAAAAATTTGGGCAATTATTGCCAAAATACTCCCTAAAAGTTTGAATTGTTGTTTGAAAACATAATTAAAATAAAGTAAGGCTTGACTTACAAAAGCACAACAGTTTAGTTAACCAATACTTTGGTATTTGCCGACAGTTTCGGTAAGACCTTTACAAAAGATTTCACATTTAGCTGGCACATATTTAAGCATTAGATATGATACAAAAAGTAATTGATAGTTGATTTTATTTCAATACGCTTAAAATTGAAATTGACCAGCTCAAATTTGAATATTAAGAATCACTTTCTAACAAAATTTAATCTTTAATCCTTTTAAATGAAGTCTCTAATTATTTTTAAGTTAATCATGTGATCCACCATAATTTATGAGAAGTCCATGGTCCATAAATGAGAAGTTGGTGAGGCCTAGTCTAAAGCGGGTACTCATTTGAAATAATGTTTTCATTTGATTCTAAGTGGCGCTGAAAAAGGTCACAGTTGTTGACCGAAACTGTCGGCAAATACCAAAGTATTGGTTAACTAAACTGTTGTGCTTTTGTAAGTCAAGCCTTACTTTATTTTAATTATGTTTTCAAACAACAATACAAACTTAAATTCATTGATTCAAATAAATTTATATAATTTATTAAATATTTAGTCGAAAAATAAATTAAAATAATTTATTATCACTACATTATATTCTAGTAGAATCTAGAATCTAGTATATTCTACTATTCGTTAATTAATATCTGAGCCGTTTTAAGGGTTGATATCTTTAATCCTAAAATATTAATGAAAATCATTTCAAACGTTAAGCTCTTTCGGAAAATATCAATAAAATCAATGAAAACAAAAAGGGAAAGGCATTCATACATATTCTAGAATTTAGAAATATGTTATGACAACAGAAAAGTGTTATTTTTACTGCTATTAAATTTAATCACAAATAATATTGAAAATAAGAACTTTGTCCATAGAATTACAACTATGGAACAAGATCAAATTGTAATAGTTGTAACTAGAATAATAATTTGACTCTTTTTGATAGTTATGTTCTTTAGTATTAATTTTAAATAATTATTTGAATGAGAATAATGAGAATAAATAGAAAAATGGAAAAAGGTACCTGATCATATTTGGGAATCAAAGCAGTCATTTTTCGCGGACCTTTAAAGCCTAAAACATTAGTTTCCTGACAATAAAAAGAGTTAAACGACGGATAAATTTGTGAAATATTAATACATAAATAATTGAAGCGATTTCTTGTCGGCGACCGTTTGGGTTAATCCTTAAATAATAGCTATAATTAATTAATAATAAATATAAATATTGAATGAATACCTGATTGCAGTGAATTGAGTGCCCAAAACATTAGACTTGAGTTTTGCGATACAATTTCCACGTGAAATGTCAAAGGGATCGTTTCCTATTATATAAGTCTTACTCTTTTTGCGGCGCCGACCGGATAATAGAAACACTTGTCTGTAACCACCAGAAGACGATTGCGGCCCCCGATTGGGCGCTCCATTCTTTTGAACGATATCTGAGCCCGGATTTGAGTTCATTGAACTTTCATTTGTGATATTAACTAATTCTACGCTATTTTTACGCGATTTTGGAGACGATTCGCTCGACTTATCATTTCTTTCCGACTCTGAATTCGACACAATTGCTATTCATTTGAATTTCTGTTTCAAATATTTTAACAAATTTTTATATAAAAAGGTCATACCCTGGAGATGCATATAATATGTAGGATAAAGGGAACGGTCGAGGCCTTAACATACAACAAAAGTTTGATAAACAAAATTTTAATATAATTTTTATGGAAAACCTTTTTTGTCCCGAATTATTGTGCACTGAAGAGTGGTCTGAGGAGATATGGGTTGAGTGGCGAATAAAAGCAATTCTTCATTAGTTAGTATTGAACTCAAAGGATTCAATTCAATGACTTCTTGTGTTAACATAGTTTTGTCGAAATTAACTTTAATTGTTTGGACAGAATTTTTATCAGATTTATTCAAATGGTTACCAGTCTTGAGATCAGTTTGTGTTTTGTTATTAAACGTCGGGTTTTTTGGAGAAGAAATCGGCGAAACTCTTGGAAAGGATTGGTTCTGTGTTTGGGACTGGATTTGAACGCTTTCAATGGTTTCGATACTGTTTTTGAACGTTTCATTTTGGGAGGACAGTGACAGGTCTGTTGAAGACAAGCCTGCGTTGACCAGACCGCCAACATTCTGGTAATCCTCTAAATCTATAAGTCTTTCACACGAACGGTGACCAGAAATGGCTGACTTAACAGATCTTTTCAAACAAATTTCCATTCATTGTATGAAAAAATAACTAAATTCTAGGCATACCTTCCAGTAGAAGGTCTGTTGGATGTGGCGACCACTTGGTGTTGGCGCTGAAGTTTGCTTTCAAGAAGTTGTCGCTGGCGTTCAATTAGACGCAAACGATTGGATTCTGTTTGACTGTCTTCACTGGACATACATTCATATTATAATTATTTAGATTTTTATTACAATTCAAATGAATTTTCAAATTAATTATTTGTAATCAAAAAATTACCTCAAATTTCGTGACCATTTAGTGCCTAAATTTTGGTCCATTTCGTAATGTTTTAGTTATGAATTAGTGTTTTAGTGTTGCTCTGGAGATATGATTTGTTTTGCTTTTAGAGTTCACTTCAATTAATGAATTTCAAAGATATAGCAGATATGACCAGTTATTCACAAACACTCAATACACTGACAATTCACTGACAATTCATATTTTTAATAAACTTACAAAATATTCAAATCACAGATAAGTTATAACAAAAATTATGAATTTTTAAATGTTTTGTTATATTTGAGAAAAAAATAATTATATATATAATATATATATTGTATTATATATGATATATGAATATATATAATACTTTACATAATATTTATTTAATATTAAATATTTATGAATAAATTCAATATTCAAATCAATAGTTCCGTCCCTTGACTTCTATATTGCAATTCAAGCAATAATATACTGAAGTGTTTATCCACTGATAGTTAAAATAATTGAATAAAACTTCGATTATTAATAAAGAGATACCAAAAGAAGTATTTTTAGTGAAAAACTTTTATTATTCAGAAAATAAGAGAAAAATATTGAGGAATGGCTTCAATTTGTTGTTAATCCTTAAATCAAACGGTTTCTCAGTGTCGATATGAGAAGAAAATCATTTGTTTTTGGTGAGTGTCCTTTGTTTTTCAGCATGCTCAACTATCTTCTCCTCGACGTGAAGTCCTTTTCTTCTTCGAACGCCATTCATATATTTAAGAGCTCTGTTCTGTGTGTCAGACTTTTCACCGAAGTGTGCGTATTCTTCTTCAGTTGTCGGCACCCAATAGGGGTCGATATCTATTACCTAAATTAAAGCAATTATTTACTAAAATTGTATTTCATTTAAATTAAATTTATTTTAATAATTAAAAGAAATAAAACTATTTTTTGTATCGATTTTATGAAATCATTAGAAAATGTTTTGTTGACTAAAATTATGGCAATTATTGTCTAAAGAAATGGTGTTTTTATTACTAATTTTTGTGAATTTTTCCTTAAAAATAATTCGTTTGGAATTTATTGTGTTTGGAGTGTTTGGCCAAACTTAAGATAACTGCGCTCTCAATAGCCTATTATATATCATTATAACTCACACCTAAAATAGTGAATCACGAAAAACTTGTACAACAAATTCGTGGTAAGAGTGACTCCCACTCCCAATAGCACCGGAACAGGTGTGACAAAAAGTACTCATTAGAGCTATAAAATTGAAGAAATAGTTGGCCATAGATTGATAGGTGTGCAACACTTGTGCACCACTTATCTCATTAAATATAAATAAAACATTTGATATATAGGACAGTATAAGTCGCCACATAAGGTAGTATCGTATGTTTGGGGGTGTGCTAAAGGGGCAATGCAAAGGGGGTCAACATAGGAGGTGTGTATGGGAGGCGCACATACGATCATTTGTAACGATTAAGTCTCGATTTGTTTTTTGTTAAATTTTTTGACGAATAAAATAATTTCTTTTTTTATTAAAAAGAATTATATTTAAGAATTTGAAAATAATGAGTAGAGTCAGCAAAATAAGCATTTTAAGCATTTTAAGCATGCTCAATAGTGCTCAATAGTGCTCACATAGTCTCAAATATTTCGAATGATTAAAGTCAATTTCAATTACCTCCCAATGACTGAAGACTAGTTGAGGACATGCCTTACCACTGGTTTGTTTGCGTATTTCATTGGCGAAATCGAAACTCTCGATTACCGGCAATACTGCAGTCACGTTGAATATGTCTGAGCCCTCCTGAATGTCGCCGTCGAGTACACGACCATGACGCCGACCCAAAACCGCATACATCTTACCTGTCCACAACAAATACAATATATATTATTAATACATTTTTTCTTAACTAAGAATTTATTTAATGTATAGATTTATAAATATATAATTAGATATAATTATCAATTTTAATCAATTTTAATACAGAATCCAAATATATATTAAAAAGAATTTCAGTAAAAGTCATTAATTTTTTAAGTGATACCAAACCTCATCTCAACTATTAAATTGTTATTTACTCGAATAGATTACTAATTATTTGTTAGTTTGATATTCGAATCGATTAAAAATAATGATAATTGAAATAAAGAGAAATTATTTAAACGATCAAAACTTGAAAATTAATGGATTTGTAATTAAAATACCAAATTTAGTTTAAAAACTCCAAAAATGACATTATATTATATTTTCAAATAATAAAAATAATCAGAAAAAGATACACGAATTCGAAAGTTAGGGAACAAACACACACCCCCTAGACCCCCCTGACTTCGTGGTGCTTGGACATGTGTTGGAACAAGTACTGTATGTAACATTACATTACAACCATTGTATTGAAATAATGTATAGTATTTTCTCGATATTATGAATCAATTTGGTTAACCAAAAGGGTTCACTACTATCGACAAAATACTGTAAATAGCTTTTATTAAGCACTATTGAGATGGAGGGGATTATCTTCTGTTGGTAGGGATGGGGTACATCAACTTACATATCTATATGTATTCCAGTTTTGATACTGGGTTTTAAAAAATTATTTTAAACACAAATTGAAAATCAAAAATAAATTTTAAAGGAATTCATTTTGTAAAGAGAAATAATTTGATAATTTTAAGGGTATAATAATAGCACTCATTCATTAAATATTGGGAATTCCCTTCAATACTAAACATAATACAAAAACATATAATTGAACCGAAATTTCTTTAATCGGAAATTATTTGATTGAAAAAAATAGAAATCAATGGAAATATTATCTGTTTTTATATTCAGACAAAATATAATTTTTCAAAAAAATACATAAAATAGAAATAGTTTTTATACGAAAATATTTTACATAAAAAGAATGCATTAAAAAACAATTCATTGAGGGCTGAGTGAAAGAAAATGTTTGGTTCGTGTATTGAATGGAAAGAAATATGTGAAGGAATTGAATGGAATTTTTGCGTAATTACTCCACAAGTGGTGAACTTATAGCTAAGATATTAGTCGAGTGGTGGGCAGAGCAACGGCAATGTTGGAGCGGCAAACGTGTCATCGACATACACATCGCTCATACCTGAGGCTGTGGTATGTGTTGTATGCAGTGCTAGCATTCTATGAATAGCTGAGGTACTGATGGTACTGATGGACATATAATGTTAGATCATATTATATGCATTCAATGCCAACGAGTTTGTTCGGCATTTGACCGGAACTAAATTTCATCCCCACTAAACAGCTTTCTTAGCTCTACACTACAAAAGTATTTCAAAAAGGGGGCTAATATAACAACGGACACAACCAGAGGAGAGTTCATAACACGGGGGTATCAGCTTTGGAATGTTGACTTCCCTCTGAAAAAATGTTTTGATTGCGAGGAAGTGGTCCACACATTCAACTGATAAAATACCATCTTTTATAGTAAATTATTAAAAGTAAATTCAATTCGTGCCAATCGAGAACAGAGTTTAGCGCTTATCCTATGTTTAAATATAAAATTAATGACTTACTATTCAAAAGAATCCGCTTATTTATCAATGGATGAGTTCTAAACCTCACGAAAGACCAACAATTTTTTTATTCATAAAATCAATGATGAAAAGAGAGATAATATATTTTAAAGAATCCATTTTTCACATTCCATTCCTAAACATTCATAAAACTGAGTCTCAGATGAAAATAAAATGACAAAAAAATCTATAATTCAATATATATTTAAACCTAAATCTAAGTTTAAAATATTAATCAATAATAATAATTAGATATCCGATCAAATTTTTAAACCAATATTTAAACCACTAAATGAGGATAGAATAGCAATATAAATATATAAATATATATAATTGATCATCTTGATCATATTGGACAAGTTAGAAAGTGACGGTTTATTTTAGGTTAAAAATAACGCCAAATCTAAATATAATTGAAATATATTTCTATTTATAAGATGTTAGCCATTAATGCAATTATTCTAAAATTGAGTGTTTGTTGTAATCATTGAAAAAGGGAACTAAGAATACAAGAGTTATGAGAAATGTGCTCAAAAGTTACGATTAGAATGACGTTTGAAGTCAATGGTAAGTATGTCTAAGATTTGTTTTGTTTGGTACAAACAGCAGGAGTCATCAGAGGCTGACAGAACATGCAATCCATACAAACTGTAACGAAAGAGTATTTTTCTTCTTCTGTCACAATACTATTTGTCAAAGTTTTCAATGCTTTCTCTCTTATAAAGGCATATGTGATCACTGACACGAACAGTGACAGTCATGGCAGGTGGCTCTTGTAGTGGCTCTCAGCTCACTCTACTCGTGGTCACAATGCCCAAATGTACACCTGTCCAACTAAATTCAAACCAATTGTTCACATTTACGACCTGTTCTTAAGTCTAAGTTATTGTGAATCAAAAAATTTCCAAATTTTAAATATATTTTGATTTGCAATCAATTATTTTCAAATAAAACATTTCCACAAATTTTGTTGAATAGAATTTTCAATTTATAGGTAAGCAAACAATTATTAACATCAGGGATGACCAAGCTAGTCGGTCTAGGGTGTAAAATGGCGGACAAAATGGCGTCATTTTAACCGGAAATGGTAATTTTTCGGCTACATAAAGGTTAAATTAGGTCCTAATAATTGATTAAAACCCGTTATTTACTTAAATAAAGAAAATGGTTTGTTCCGGTTTCGGACATTTTTCCACAGTTAGGAACCCTTTTTCCTTCATTCTCCGGTAGATCCCCTCATTCGGCCTTCAATTCTAGGGGAGGAGTATTTTTAATAATTTTCGAGTCTAGGGGCTATTTTCAAATTCCCTTGCGCATCCCTCATTAACATGATCAAATTTCTTTCATTAAAGTTATGAAAATATGTTAAACTTTAAACTTTGAAGTTTAAACAAATTTAATACCGATTTTCAAAACAATTATAACATTTATATAATTTATTAATAATTTTTGGCAAATATTAATAGGAATGGAAAACATTAGAACATCAGAACATACTTTTGTGAATAATTAGTGAGTTTCGTATCGTTTGGTTGTAATGTAATCTGAAAAATGTGGAGAAATTGAACGCAAAAAATATGAATGAAATGAGTAAAGTCTGTTAATAGTTTTCAATGAAATTCATATAAATTTGTAATTTGATTCAAAAGAGTGGTCTGTGTTTGCCGTTTGATGTGTTGTCTTTCAAAGACTATCAATAAATTGAAGTTAAAAATAAGAAAAGTTGGGATCAGTTGTGAGGCTGTGGTATGAGATATGAGAAGCACTTTCATCACATAAAGGACTTATAAGACAAACCATATGTTAACTACTGGTGGCACTGGCAGTACATCTGATGCCACTCCTCAATAGTGATCAGTAAGAAATTCAAGGAGTGTTGGTTCTGGTCTTGCGATGGATGGTTGGCTTCACTGCATTCAAGCAAAGGAGGTTACGAGAGAGTGTTTAGACTTAGAGTAGTAAAGTTGTACCGATAAGGCATGTCTTCGTCCACCCCTGCACAGGTCTGCACCCCTGCACAGGTGAGCAGCTATTAGTCGGAGCCCAAGCCATTCATGAGTGGATCAGTGACTATAGCTGTCTATAAATAATAGCGTAGTATTGAGTATTAGTTTGGTTGCGATCCGAGCTGTGAACCGAATCAGTGAATGGGTGCGTAACGCAATTCTGCCATACGTTGTGCTCTGAGTAGTGCCAGTTGTGCTGATCCAACAGCTCTCTCTTAACTTTGGGAGCGCCTAACATAAGAACAACTTCTCTAAACTTCTCGGCTAATATTCAAATCAGACTAAGCAGTGGTTTGTGCAGTGAGTTCGCAGTGCCTTCAGTTGCAGTTCAAACATTGTTTTTGCTATTTGTCGACCTCTCCCTCATTAAACGAACAAAAATTGATAAATACGGCGGCAAATGGAACGGGCATTGGATACGACAAACAATCACTTGAATCACTTAACTTTCAATTGCTGTCAAACTATTCTTCACGTATTCTATACAGCGATGAGAAAGACATCACAGAATCACTCATTCATTGTTTCAAAAAACATTCAAAGAACTAAACAAAACAAACATAATGTGATTCTCATAACAAATATCAAACTTTCAAACTATTATGTGTTAATACTCTTTATATTAGTGGCCAATCTTTTCAAACCAGCGGTCACTTCAAAAAACTCCATACATTATATCCATAACTACAAAGTTGTCAACAATTTAGTGCGTGTCTTATATCAATCCGGGGTAAGTCTATTACAATTTAATTTATTTCCATTTTGCCTCTAATTCTATTGGTTTGCATTGAATTTTGAGTTTAATTATCGTATAATCAAAATAATTGAAAACTAAATAAACAATATTTTTATTGCCAACATTTTATAAACTACAGTCAGGAGTAAATTCAAACAGGACATAGGGGCTTGCATAAAAAAAACATGACTCGGTGAAAATTTGAGAACCTATGATTAGATTATCCTAAAAGTTCTGATTAAAATTGAACTCCAATTTTTTGAATGCTATATATGAAAAGTTATTTAGCCAGGAAAGTGGCATTGGCAAGAAAAAGTAAACAAAACAAATTACTTTAAAACAACATAAATTTATTGTAAATAAATTCTGCTGTGCTTTTGCATTGTCCTGTTTGAGCTCTCCATACTGTATATATCAAATGATACTCAAACCTATGAAAACTCATCACAATTTATTTATTTCAGTCATTGATTAAGCGTTAGTTTTCATTCTATAAATTCCAATACAAATAATTTAATTAAAAATCGTTTGTAAGACTTCGGTAATACTTTCGGTAATAATTTTTTGTTTAAATAATTTGTTTTTGTGTTTTAAACTATGCTTTTATTTAACAGAAGAGAAAAAATGTTTATTAAAATTTAAAAAAGTAAAGATAACCAAAAACCTATGTTTTAATACCCAAAACATTTGAAACGATTAGCAAAAAGGAAATAAATATTTTGAATTCTGATTTGCTTTAAAAGCGAAGGACTTTCTGTTTAGTATTTCTGAGAGAAGAGAAGAAAAAAATATTTCGAAATAAGAAAAAGTTTTTGAAAAGAAGGCGAATATACGGCTAATGTATTTGTAGTTAATTGGAGTGTTGGCGCGCTTACCTAATAAATGTTTCAAGGATAAACTCGCATATTATTCACAGTGATCTGCTCGAGGCTATTAACCAAAATAAGAAACCAAAACCATTTTCACCACACATTTCACTACGCATTTCACTATTCACTCCCTTCTCTCAAATTTATACACAAAACTGCTTCCGGTGAAGAGAAAACAGCTCCGGGCGCTAAGAATGGATAAGAAGCACACCTTTTCTTATTAGCATTTGAATAATGAAAAAAAGAATCGTATTTATCAACATTTAATCGATTCCTATTCACACAATACATATGTAAATACATTCTATAAAATGTCAAAATATATAACAGAATTCAATTCTTTTCGCAAAAAAGACTTTAAATGATTGAAAACGTTTTGTCTGATAAACGATTTCACCCAAAGATATTCACAATTATTACAATTTCTGCTCAAAAAATGCAAATCCATATCCAAATAAATGGTAACACAAATCTCAGACATCAAAGAAATTTTTATATACAACTATTTTGTTGAAAAACTTACATAAAATGCAAACAAATTTGAAATATTGAGTGAAAATAATTTTGAACTGTTTCTCATAAATTATAAGATATGTTAAGAATATAAAGAATCTAGGCACTAGAATTATCCCCATAAAGACCAACCTTCAAATTAAAACATTCATTAATTGATGGATTATTTTTTGAGAAATATTTCAAGAATAGAGACAATGAGTCCAATAGAGGTAGTGCTTCAAATCAATTCTAAGCGACAACAGCCGAGAAGTGATTACGTCTGAGTTATTCATTAAATATGATAAATAAGGACCGCTCCTAAAAGATATATCTTTGCCTGAATTGTAGATATTTTATAATGTTTTTTGTGATAACATTCCATTCGTTTGTATCCATTATTACTATTATTCGTAGTATTAAACTATTAGTCATTAAATTACTTTCAAATATAAAAATAATTTTGAAATTCTTGAGGCAAAGAAAAAATAATTTTGATTATGTATTGGAGTATTAAATCATTTCAAGAGATGTCCCCTTTTTATATAACAACACTTATCACAAGTTTTGAAAAGAACCAGAATATGTCAATTCTGATGAAAAATCTATTTTCGTTATTAAAACTGAAACAATGTTTGCAACAAAATGTCGTATAAATGAAAAATAAATATAAATTGAAAAGTAATTGAATAGATTAACAGTTAAATGATATAAAAATGAATGACTGATGACTGATCCCACATTCAAATAGTTGGTGTGCATAGATGTACACCAAATATATGTCAAATTGACATTTTACACACAATATTAACGCCCCTCTACTTGCAAAGTCAAAGAATCAAACAATAATTGTAATAAAGATTAATTGATAGCTATAATGGATGCTATAATTTAGAGCATTCATAGCACTAAGTATTCTACAAATTAGCAAAAAAGGAAAATCCCGGAACAGTAACTCATTGGGATTGTATACTATGTTTGCAGATTTGGTTACTCTAAGGCACACATGGCCAAGCTCGACCAAGTCAGTGGGTCTAGAGGGCCAATTTTCTCGCAACCAAATTTAGGCATGTTACAGTCGTCACTAGTTCGGCCTAAATCTAGCTTAAATACAGTTGCCGCGATCAATTTAGAGAAAATTCGGTCAAATCCAGTTTAAATTGTCATAAAAACATGAGGGTAAAATTTCCAAAACTTTCCGCGTCAGGGGGTAATCGCTAGTCGAAGGGAACTTCCAAAATTTCTGCCGACAGGGGGAATATCTATTAACCCTCTTTGGATATGTGTGCTCTAAGAGATCAATTGGTTTGAAGATAAATCCTTATTTAAGTTATTATTATCAGATTATTGGCAAAGTATGTAATTATCAACAAAAGTGATCGATTGTGTCATTAGTTTAAAGAATATAAATAACAATAGAATAGAATAGAATCTAATTTTATGGATAATACAAATGTATACAAAAATATTAAAATAAATGCTTTGCTGTAAACGTAATGCAAATAATTTAAGAAATTGATTATATATTTGAAAAAACATTTGGATTATTGGTTTAAGGAAAGGCTAAAATTTAAATGAGAATAAAAATTGTGTCTAATTGGTTAAGACATTAAAAGCCAAGAGTAGTTTAACACATGAAAACTTAAACTAAAGCTTGTAGTATGAGTGCCGGTCATTATTAATGGTAGCGCCAAAACGTCGCCACTAAGCCCTGCCTGACGGACCGACCAGTCGGCAATCAGTTATATTGAATTTTGGTTAGAGTCAGTGCACAGGTAGAAAAGCAATCAAAACAGTGGTCTGAGGCAAGACATCACTAATGTCTGTATGCCATACATTGCAATACATTATTTGAAATTTTTGTTTTCCTAACTCTCATACAAACATACGATGCAATAGACATGTGTCTGCGGGTCAGAGTTCATCAGGCAATCAAAAGGTAAATCTGGGTCCTAACTGTGGGAAAGTGAAGCCATGCGAATAATATTTGGATTCGGTCCGATTGGCACAGCACTCGACTGAAAGCGCGAGTGTCACACACATGCCATCAGTGCCCAATCGTTTCTCTTCACTTTTATTTCACAATATTTTTCAACTTTTTTTATTTATTTCAATGATATTTATATAAATCGTTTCAATATTAAAATTGTTAATAGAATTAAAAATCACTCCATTTGTGGTACAGTAAATCATTTCGTAAACCAACTCTCGGGCTGAAAAAACCTGTACTAACCCAACATTTTTTCAGTCCCATCGCTAATTGAATAGGCATTTCATGACCTCTCTAACTGGAAAACCTCTCTTAAATGACCAATATTTGGCCCGAGCTGTTTGGTTACACTATCATTTAGTCTATTATCAAAATTGAGCGCAATTTTAGCAATACTTAAATTGTAAGCAATAAACTTTTGATAATCTCTTTTGTTTAATAGTTAGGAAAATACTCATTAGAATTGAGTTCAAAATATATTTTGTTTAATTTACATAAAAATTACTGGAGTAGATTAATAGCAGTTTATTTATTGAATAATTAGAACAGAAAAAATTGTCAATCAAATACTCGACGAATTAATTTCTCATGTTTAAAAACAAAAATTAAAAATGATCATTTAAAAGAAGTATTTAACATTTAAGAACTAGAGAAGTGCTCTCTCTCTCTCTCTCTCTCTCTCTCTCTCTCGAGAACTTAATCGTTAATATATTTGACAATTAAAGCGAAAATCAAACGTTTGTCGCAATAATAATAATAAATTATTAATAATAATATAATTCTAATATTTTAATAGTTTTCAAACTTATCTAAAATATGATAAAATCAAATCAAAAACTAATCGAATGAGTGATTGTCAATAGGTATCATCAGAAGAAGAACTACCGGAATGTGAGTCGTGGTCGGTGTGCAATAAAATAGACACATATTCGAGCCCATGGCTCGAAAAACAATGTCGATGTGTAGGAACCAAATCATGTTCAACATCTTTGGATCCAAATGATGGCCACACTTTAGGGGACAAATCGCGACAATTCAAAGTAAATTATCATTTAATTGTATTTAGTTTTAAGACTAAATTCTTTTGTCTATTTGTCAGTTGTGTGAACCGATCAACAAATTACCCGTTTGTCGATATTTCAGAGACATAACTTGGACTCTGACCAGTAATTCAGACAATACAACCACTCAAAAAGTCAATTGTGTCTGTCCTAAGAACAGTGTCGCCTATATTTTTAAACATCAAATATTTAAGACTTCAAAAGTAGGGATTGGATATAAATATCACTTCGCCTGCTCTCCAGAAACGGTATGTTTGAAAATAAAAGAGAGAATTAGTAATACAATTGTTTGAACCACAAACTACTAATACATCCATTCATTGCTCTTTTCGAGGAAAAATATTTTCAATTGATTAGTATTTGTTAAAACAATAGAATATTTCCCCTTAATATTGAAGAAGTAATGAAAGAGTACAACATTTTCAGTGATTCTATTTTAATATAAATTATTTAAATAATATTTAATTATAAATAAAATAAGAATTTTTATGTATAACAGATAAGATAGATATCTCAATATTGTTTAAGAGAAATGAAATTGCTCATTTTAATAATATGATAATGAAAATAATGTTTTAAAATCTTAGAAAAAATTATAATTTAATAATTTATAGACACATTCATAGACGGCAGGAATGACTCAGTTTTGTATCGATTCATAATGAGATCAAAATTACTTTAAAAAGAATAGTTTAAGTTCGGAAAATATATGAATTTGATAGTGAATATTTTAAATATGAACATGGTTCTTTTTAATTCTAAGAGATTTGCTATAAATTTCAATAAATGTGGCAAGATAAAAAAAATTAGATTAATAAAAATGGATTATTTTCTAAAAATTTAGAAATAGTGTGAAAAAAGTTAATTTGAAAATTTGTTTAATAGAAGTTGAGATGTCAGCGCAAAGAGCCCTGTCGTCTGTTTACTGTACGTAAAAGACCAGACGTGGAAGAAGTCAATACTAACACACTTTGTCAATGTCCTCAAGGATACGGGTGTCCGACACACCACAAAAAAGCCAATGTGGTGACCGGAACCGTCTATAGTTTGGATCATATAAGGACTTATAGCGGTTATTGTTCTAAACCAGTCAAATCAGACACATATACGAGTGATTTACTACATTATAACTAAAAACAATCGGATCTAATCGTTAAACAAACTGAAGACACCTATTATTTCGGGAAAACAATTGTTTTATTATTATTTGAAAATTTGTTGAATTAATACTCAAAATATTATCATTTTATTCAATTTTCAAGAAAAAAACATTGAATTCTTCATTATTTTGTTTTGAGAGCCTTTTTCGGTAATAAGTAGTACCTCAACAAAAAACAACATATTTTCGCCAAATATTTTATATTCGATTAAACGGTAATATCTGTAATATCTGTACGAATCACTTAATTCTCGTTGAAAATTGTATTTTTAATGTAAAAATAGATTTTATTGAAGAGGTTGTAAAATGTAGTTTATTTTTATATAAATGTAAAATAAATAGATTTTCTAATTAATTATTTAAAACTCTATGTGAGCGCTATCACAGGATTAGGGTATGTATTAATTAATTGTATAAATGTTTTTATAAACATTTGTACTAAAATCAGATAATTTACAAATTGACTCAAATATTATAATTTATAAGAAGAAAATAAATAATATTTTTCAAGTTTTAGAGTTTTCAAGTTTCAAAGGTTGTAATAATTTAATTAAAAAAGTGAATATTAATTCAAGGTCAATTTTTTAAAATTAACCGATAGAACATTTTTCATCTTTATTGCATTAAACAAGATTTTGCAGGGATATACCGATATCATCCTTGACCTTATTTAGCTTAAAGATGATTGCATTTAAGGCAAAATAATAAAACAAATTAGTTTTTCCTAAAGTTTTAATACAAACTCTGGTTATTTTCTATGAATATAATATTAATTATTGTCAGACCGAGAGATAAATATCAAAAAGAGAGATGAGTTTAGCTCTTAATACAGGATTCGAGTGACTTAAAACCCCAAATAAAACTTGTATGAGATTGAGGTGACCTTTGGATCAAATTTTAGTTAAAATATTAGATAATAACCTTCTTTTAGTAATTCATTTTAATTCAGAGCTCAGAACCGATCGCTACAAAAGTTTAGGCGATTTTATGTTTTGTTTTCCTAAAACAATGAATTTTCGAATAAGTTTTGCAAATTTTCTAATTATTTTAATCATTTGGTTTGAAATTCAATTAATATTAGCGTTTAGAACAACTAAATTAGTCAAAGAGAAGCCACGAACTGATGTCAACTCATCCTTAAATGATAGCAAAGTAAGTAATCATTTGTTTCTTATTTTGTGGAGAGAGAGAGAGAGAGAGAGAGAGAGAGAGAGAGAGAGAGAGAGAAATTGGATTAATATTATAACTAAATAAATAAATAAATTGTAGTGATTTAAAAGTTATAAATGAATTTCAGGATAAAAGTGGTTCAAAATTAAGACATAATTTGCCCGAATGTGCGGCACAACAGGTTTGCAGCGCTCTATTCGTTCGAATGAATTATAGTCAACCACTTTGTGAGTGTTCAGAGAATTTTAATTGGGAGTGCAATACAGAACCTAATGTAGAGGACGGACATACTGTTGAACTGACCCGAAGATACGACAAAAAGGCATAAATAATGACAAAAACAAACAGTGAATATAAATGTGTTTTATGTGACAGGTGTACACTCAGGTCAAACTGTGTGAACCACTTATGAGTGTTCGCACCTGCAAGACTCCCACTGACTGGACATTACTAGCATTGCAAAGCGAACGCAGTGGTAAAGCCCATTATGTGATGGTATGTCGCTGTCCGGACATCGCCCAATTCGAAGGTCCCTACACTCATAATCATCCCCCTTATGCCAGAGTACCCGGAATTAGAGTTTACGGTCAGTTATATAACCTTTAATTGAATAATTACTCCATTTTTTAATTATGTTAAGGGATGTTATGTAACACCGGATCAGTTAAAAAGGCGAGACTTTTCACGTCTACTAAAATCGGTAAATGACATAAAATGTCACAATTAGTACATTATTTCAATTAATATATTAAACGTAAAATTCATTTCTCCATAGTTACCAAAGAAGAGGAAAAAGAATATCCAGAGTTTCCCTGGGATTTAGCAAATGCTGTGCTTAATTCAACTTCATTTCAAGGCTTGTGGTAATATTTTGGTTACAAAAATCCAAACAATTTCTCACATAAATTAATTTATTCAAAGTTTTAAATTATTTCCGAATTCTATGTATTATTAAATAAATTTTGTTTCAAATGGTTTTCAATTAAACACAAAAACTCCAATAATTAATATATTTGTTGATAGCTTATCGATAAAATATAATAAAGATGAATATAAAGCTTACCCAGAGCATCACTGTCCACTTGTATAGAACAAGAAAACATGGCTGCCATCAGTCGTTGAGGTTGTGCTTGAAATGCTTTTCTACAGCAATCCTTCACAGTTGACATTATCTGTCCGCTGAACGGACCAAAAGGATCGCTATTGAAATCTAAATCATTATAATTGACTGTCCATTCATTAGCGATAAAGCAAACACCCATTAGAGGTTCATCACAGAGAGGACCGGCAGCTGTCGCTAACTGGAAACCACTAACAAAACTATTTTCAAATTGATTTCGCATTTCATCACTAATTGAAAGATTTTTAAACGAATAAAATTGATTTATATCTTTAAAACAAGAATCAAATCGATTGTAATCAACGATTCTATTTAATAATATATTAGTTCCGCAATATTTTGGTCCAATAGACCAGATCTGGTCGACCGTGTCTTCGGGCCACTCAGAGTCGACAAATGCTTTTTTCAAACGTGATTTTAGTTCTAATATTGCAGTCAAAGCCTGTTCTGTGATCTTCTCTTTCAATTCAGTAGATTTTCTTTGAGGTCTTGTAATAACTTTCAAAAGATTAGTATTTTTGTCTAATAGTCTGCAAACTTCTTGAGGTAAAGGTTTGGCAATTATTTTGATTTTAGATTTTTTATTTGCAGTAAATAATTCTATAAAAGAATCATTTGTTTCGTTTGAATTGGAACTACTCTTTTGACCGGCAATTAATTCATTAGTCATATCGAGTGTCGGTCTTTCGATTATAGTCTCTTTAAAGGGCACAATAGGTTCCGAACAATTCAATTGAATACCAGAGAAATTAGTCAAATCATTGACACATCGCTGCAAATGGACTTCACCGGTGGTCACAATAATGTGTTCTCCTGTTTCCTGTATCTTAACCTCAACACAAGGGTCTGATTGGTTCAACATTTTCAATGCCTCCACAAGTTTTGGCATTTCTGTTGGATTTTGTGGCTCTAATGCCACGCGAAGTATTGGAACAGTTGACAAATGCAGATCAATGAATGGGGGACAGAATATATCACTTGAAATGGTCGCTGATTTAATTATATGGTTTTCAAGGCCACCGATGCCTAATATATTTCCGGCGCGAACCTCATCTACGCTCTCGAGTTCTTTTCCCATAAGAATATATAAATCTTTGATTTGACACTCATTTATGTGTCGATTGAAAGACAATTCTTTATTACCGATATTTAATTCATCCAATTTATTGGGATTATGTTTTGGACTCAAAATAAATACCTTATCACCGGTTCTGACACTTCCGCTGAATATTCGGGCGAATGCTATGAACACATTATTCTCGTCATCATATTTACCATCAATTTGTTGAACAAATCCATCAATTGATTCGTTATTTTTATCAATGCATTCAATTTGATCCGAAAGAGTAACAGTTTTTGTAGTTTCCATTGAATTTTTAGCACAACTAACCCGTTGTCGACGAATAAGTATCTCTTCGTGAGTCAGAGGACGAGTTCTATTTTGCGGTAAAAATCTTTTCTCAAACGAAAACATTTTGGAAACGCATATAATAAGAGGTGAGTCCCTATTTGAAGAACATTTCATAAAATGTGTTTTTAGTGTTTGAGTTCTTTGAGGCAATGAATCAAATCTTTTAGTGTTAGAACACATCAGGTTCTCAACTCGTTCTTCACTTATTTGTAAAGGACTCGGAACACAATCACAAATCATTTGAAGGACAGCTCTGGATATTGGAAACCATTGAGAGAAAAGTGTTTGCAATTGAGTTCTGGGGTCGGAATGGTTGAGATCACGAGTACTAAATTTAATACCCAGAGATGACACTATCTTTTCAAGGGATGGCTTATCGCGTCTAATGACTATCACATCATAAATAGCACTGATATTATCCAAAACCATTGTCACGAAAATAGGTTTACGAGCCTTAGAGAGCGCCCCTTTCATTATCTTCTTCTCTTTGGAACTGAGATAATAATCTCCCCAAAGGGTCCGATTTAACACTTCTTCTTTAATTCCATACTTTTTTGATAGAAAATGACTGAAATCTTTAATAGTAAAACCCCAGCCATCGATAGCACTCCCGAACACAACATTTCCAAACTCAGGGCTAAAATAAAGTGTAGAGTCGTCCACGTCTTCCATACCTGAACTCCAATCATATGTTGTTTTTTGTGGGTTACTATCATTAGTGATGTCTTCAATTTGGAAGGAATTGGGGGTACATTTGCCCAACACATCACAAGTAAGCAATTGTCCCAAAAAAGCATTTATTTGTTCCAAAATTTGCAATAAATGCATATAAATATCCAAAGAACTCATCTTTCGTTCGACAAACAATCGATCGATTTTGTTGAGTACCAGAACTGGTTTTAACCGTTCAATCCATGCCTGTTGTAACGCATATTTCGTTTGACTGCACACACCTTCGACCACATCCACTAAAAGGACACATCCATCACACAAACGGATACCGGTAGACACCTCCCCAAAGAAGTCTACGTGTCCCGGACTGTCCAATACGTTCACCAAATAAGGAGTGGTATCTAACAAAATGAATAAATAGTAATCGAGTCAATAGTTATAACCGATTGTTACCAGAGTTGGAGTTAAATGCGAGAGAAATAGCGCTACACTTCATTGTGATCCCTCTCTGCTGTTCATCGGCTCTGCTGTCCATATATCGCAACTTTCCCGCCAATCGTTGAGATATAATGCCATTACTTGCGATCAAAGAGTCGACTAAAGTTGTTTTGCCTGTAATTATCATAATATAAATGTTTAATACATGAGTGAGTGGTCAGTCATACAAACCGTGGTCCACGTGAGCCAAAACACACACGTTTCGGATCTTTTCTCTATTTTCTTGGAGTTTAATTAATTGCTCTCTCGTTATGTTTGACATTATTTCACTCAAATTTATTAATTCAATTAAATTAATAGCATTTAAATACTTTTAAAATAAATAATTTATAAATAGTCTCACATTTTAACGAATAATAAACGTTTTAAAAGTCAACAAACAATTTGCCCCCAAATATATACAATGATGTAATGAACTCTTTCTATTGGTTATCCGCAGTACACACAAAAACTCAGTGTCGAGCAATTCGTTTTTATATTCATTTTTATCTTCATTTTTGTTATAAAAACTAATTCTAAGTTAAATCGATTTAACTTTTTTCAACAATAAAGTAAATTTCATTTTTTTGACGTTTTGTTTTTGTGTGTTGAGCTCAAACTGGGAAAGGGTTCGCTACAACTGAATCATTCACTATTTTATCGGATTATTTCTTCGAATTCATTAAATAAAAAATATTTTAATTAAATTTTTAATTTATTGGTTTATATTTAATTTATTAATAAATGATTTGAATTTACTTAAAAGTAATTTTCTATTGTTATTTCAGAGCAATTCTTACAAAATGTGATGATCCTAAAAAAATCTATATATTCCAGTTTTTACAAGCTCCAATTAAAAAATCGGTTCGGTTCAGATTCTTAAAAATTTGGGTTCGGTTTTATACTTTTATTTTCGTTGATCCCTCTGAATATGAATGTAATTTTCAAATGAATTTGAACTCAAACTTTTATGCAAAGTATTTATTAAAAGAAGTGTTAAGTAAAAGAAGTATTAAAAGAAATACTACACAATTGTTTAACAATTTGACAATTGATAAATATCTTGCAAAAAAGTTCAAGTTCAAATTCATTTGAAATTACATTCAAAGCTAACTTTTGGGTTCGATATAAAAGACCAAGTTATGTTTTTTGTATGATCTCCATGGGTAAAATGAGATTACTTGAAACAATAGTATGAATCATTAGATTATCTAATCATCTAATTAATAAAATGCCCTTGTCATAAGGGCCTTATGTGTATTACAGTTTTATCAATGACTGACATTTAGCTTAAAATATGATAATAATAACGTAATAAATAATACATCTTTAAAATGACAAAAATGTATCGTGGCCTTTTTTAGATCACATTGTTATTTTAATTGTTATAGCTTTAAAAGTTGAAAGTTGATGCCATTGGGGAAAAGGCTATACCTCAAAATGTGAGCAAGGTAATTCAATTCGGTTTCAAGTATTTTGAAGCTAAATAAATTTACTAAGAACAAATTTAAGGGTTTATAATTGTAATTTATAAATCATATTTGACGCTTCTCCAAAGTTCCAATTTTCGTTATTTTTTAGTCATTTTTTGTACTTTTAAGTAAATTTGATCAAACCGTGAATTTTTCACTTAATATAACCTTTTTAACATAATCAATAGTTTAAAACCCTTAAATTTGTTTTTCCCCCAATCATTTTACAACTATTGTCTTATTAAATAATTTATCTAGCTAAAAGGGTTTTTTTGTAAAATTTGCAAAACTTGCAGTTCTAGTTAGGGATGTTGAAAGGAGGTTCCCTCTCATGAAGCTAAAGGATTAAAAAATAGTAATTCAAAAATAGAAATCAATGTAGAATTAGGAAATTGTGAGTAAAAATAGTGTAAAACTTGGGCTCTGCTTATGTCAAGTCATGCGCTCAAATGCGACCAACTTTTCAATGAGTAATAAATAAAATTTGTTACGAATTTAGAATTCAATTCGCATTAAATGCTACGAAAAGGGGCACAAAGTTTTGGGTAACGTTTATATGGTTTATAAGAGAATGAATTTTTTGATGAACTCATTCTGAAAGTGAAGTGAAATTCATTTTTAGCCCAAAACACAATTCATTCAATCATTTAATTAATTATTGAAATTTCAATCAAATTATTATTAAATTCATTAATCATTTTTCATTAAAATGGAAGTCAACGACAAAATGGATTCTTCAGAGATGTGTGATGTGTCGGAAGTGCTCCAAATAATTCAAAAGCCGATGAAAAGGGGAGAGTTTTGGTATCTTTTGGACAAAAAGTGGTTTGAATTATGTAAACAATACTTGAATGACAAACAACAGGTCCTCAATCCCGGACCCATTGATAACTCAGGTGACTATTTGTTCCAATCATTTGATTGGATTTGTGGTAAACCTAACCATTAATTTATTGATAGCTCTGTTTGTGTCGACAAACACTCCAAACTGGGAGTTAAGGGAAAGACTTCAGGAAGAGCTCGACTACCAGTTTGTTCCCGAAGAGGGATGGAATCTTTTAGTCAAAGAGTTTGGAATTTTAGGATCGGAACACGTGATCAGACGTCCAGTCATAGAACAGGGAACGTATTCGGCTTATTGTATGGTTGAGGTCTATCCCATTGAACTGAAGCTCTGTCTCTACGGCGCAAAAGAAGACATAATGACTAAACAGTTGAGTCGAGTGACGACTTTGGCTGAATTGGAGTCACAAATGAAGGATATATTTTCTGTGGATGAGTCCAAAGACACTCAGTTGTGGTCGAGTGGATCTGTACTTAACGCCCACAACGAGTCAACGCCTTCCAGTTCTCAGGACAAGACAAACGATAAACAAACCCTAAACGACGCGGGGCTTATCAGTGGAACAATAGTCACTCTGGAGGTGCGTAATAGTGACGGTACGTGGCCTTCAAGTCGTCCCCGTTATGGCGCTATCGCCACCCGATCCTCAAAATGTGTTCCGGGTTTGTGCGGACTCATGAATTTAGGCAATACCTGTTTCATGAATAGTGCGCTCCAATGCCTGTCCAACACTCAGGCTTTGACCCAATTTTTAATAAGCGATCAGTACTGGCAAGAGTTGAATACCGATAACCCGCTCGGAATGGGAGGAGAGATCGCCAAAAGTTATGCCGATTTAATAAAAGCAATGTGGAGCGGATCCCATACCTGTTTGGCTCCTCGAGAGTTCAAATTAGCCGTCGGACGGTTCGCACCACAATTCAGTGGATTCTCTCAACAGGACTGTCAAGAATTAATGGCTTTCCTTTTGGATGGTCTGCACGAAGACCTCAATAGAGTTAAACAAAAGCCTTATATTGAAGTGAAGACAGACGTAGACTCGAGACCCGACGAAGTGGTGTCCGCCGAGTCCTGGCAGAACTATAAGAAGAGGAACGACAGCATTATTGTGGACACGTTTCACGCTTTACTCAAATCAACTTTGGTCTGTCCCGACTGTAATCTCGTGAGCGTCACTTTTGACCCCTTCTGTTACTTGAGTTTACCCCTTCCCGTGAAGGTATGCTTTTATCTAAAAATTGTATTCAATTATTAAATGTCTTAAATCTATAGCGCGAGCGTCCAATTGATGTGATATTTGTTCCAACCCTTACCCGTAACCAACAAAATGAGAACAATAACGAAGGTTTGGAACCAATTAAAGCGATACAAATCACTCGTCTAATGATTCCAAAGTACGGCACAATCGCTGACATTTGTAATGCTGTTTCAAAAGCAGTGAACGACAGCGCAGTTCTCAAACATACGGTAGACTCCGATAAGTTGATTGTCGCCGATGTCTATAACCATCGCTTCCATAAATTGTTTTCAAGAGAAGAGTCATATAGTGCTCAGTTGGATGAAGTGGTTGTTTACGAGACTTTAGAGGAGTTCCTCGCAGTACCCGTTTATTTGCGTGAAGTGAAAGCCGACGAAACGACAGCTCTGTTCGGCCGTCCATTCATTATCAACGTTAATGACGCCAATTATGAGTCAGTCTATGAAGCGGTTACTCAACAGTTGAGGCGTTTTATGAAAATCCCTTTGTCTGAAGAAGAATCCGATTCTGATGAAGGAGTGGCAGAATGTGAGCGAACGGACCGCTTCTCACTTACTTTTGTCAACTCTTACGGATCACTAGATATCGAACGAATGGAGAGAACAAAACCCTTTGAATTGAATAACAAAACCTTTTTAGCGGTCGATTTGCCGACGAGAATGAAGACTAAGTATTACAATGAGTTCGAAATGGAAAACCCTTTCAAACTTCCCGTTCAAAAACCGGCCACTAATACAAAGACATGTTTGCCTCTCTCTGAATGCATCGCTCAGTTCACTACAACTGAGCGTTTGGGTGCAGACGATCCGTGGTATTGCCCCAAATGTAAGAAACATCAAATGGCGTCCAAAAAATTTGATTTATGGTATGTCTGAGCCCTTTAGAACTTAAGTTATTGACTCATTTATTGTTGTATTTGTTAGGACTCTCCCAAAGATACTGATTATACATTTAAAGCGGTTCTCATACTCTCGCGTATATCGCGATAAACTCGACGTTTTGGTTGACTTTCCCCTCCATTCTCTCGATATGGGAGAGTATCTGCTCAACAATCCCGACAGTGAGTCCAAAATATACGACTTAATAGCTGTAGCCAACCATTATGGAGGACTGGGAGGCGGTCACTATACTGCTTACGCCAAGAACTGTCACACCGGTAGTTGGCATTACTTCGATGACTCCAATGTGAGTCTGGCCTCTGAGGAGAATGTCGTCTCAAAAGCCGCTTATGTTTTATTCTACGAACGACGCGAATGATGTCTTCGGTTATTATAACTCAAATCTTATAATTTAAACCAATCTTTCATTTATTAAATTTTAACCAAATTTTCATTCGATTAGAATATAAACTCTTTTATTGTTTTATTGATCTTTGATTTCAGTTTATATTAGCTTTTATTCAATTTTAGATAAAAATAAATTCAAAATATTTCTAAATTTTAATCAAAAATTATATAAAAGTCTATAAAATCGATTCAATATTACAGTAAGTTTTTTAAGGATTTCCTTCAATTTTTCACTCAAATATTAAATTCAAAGAATATTTGATGGAAACTATTATATTGTTTTTCAATTAAATATAATAAATAAAACCATTTATTTTCTAAAATAACAGCAAATTATATACTATTTTAATGACAAAAATATTTGTGAATTTTAGATAAAAACTAAACATTTTTGCAATAAAACTGAGTTATTATTATATAAAATGAAATCAAATTTAGTTTATTGTAATAAAATTTAAAAATAAAGTTAAAACCAATAAAATTCATTTTTCGCTGAATTCAATCATTTCTAATGAGTTTTTTCAATCTATTGATAATCTTATCTGAGCCGTGAGCTCCCATCCAATCAATCCTTCCCGCCTCCCACTCTTTTTTGCTTCTTTCATCTGATAATATATTTAATAGTTTTTTAAATGAGTAAATCAAACAAAAGACAAAACCTTTTTGTTGTGGCGTTTGTTTTGGTTCTGTCTGTTCTTTGAGTTGACTCTCTTCTTGTTCTTCACTTTTGTCTTCCATTTGTCCTCTATTTTGTTGATAAAAGTTTTGTTCGTCGTTATAGTCTTCCAATAATAGATTAGGCATTTGTTCTGAGAGATAGTCGTCTGAATAAATGATAAGACAATTAATAATAATTATTTGTTAATAAAGGTGTCAAACCTTCGTCATCGATGGACAGATTGTCGTATTGAGACATTTTTTCGAACGGAGATTTGATTCTTCTAAAAGTAATTGGTGTCTGAGTGAACATATGATCGTCTGTTTCTATTCCGGACTCATTTGTCAAAAGACGGATCAAATCAAATATAGACCACTCTCTTCTTCCGATACCATATTTATTGACCAAAAGAGGAGTCAAATGCTATTAAAGGATATTTCTATGAGTGCTATGAAATCAAATATTAAAGAAACAGACGTTTTGAAGGATAGGCCACAATCTCTGAATAAAACAGTTTAAATAAAACTTAGAGTAGTTATCGATAGACATTGATTTGATGACATCCTGTTGACTACACGCCAATAAATCGAACAAAATATGCCAGGGTTGAATCGAAGACATTCTACCCTGGTTATTCAAACCACCGGTTTGACTCATCATATGACCAAAATTGACAATTTTAATGGAATCGCCATATCTTTTAGAATATTATATTTAATTAAATTTAATGTAAGCACAATATAGGACTCACTTCATAAACGCTGGTATTTGAGTATAAACCGCATCGTTTTTAACAAAATTATAAACGAAAGAAATTCTGTTCCATTTGGGACCGAAGAACTGATTAAGTAAAGTCATTTCATCCAATGTCTCAGCGACGCCCTCATCCTTTTGTGCCGAACATTTCTGATGGAATACTTATAATACAAAATACATTAAAATTAATTTATATTAAATTAGATTTAATCAGATATGTATTACTCGCGAAACTGATTATCTGTTCATAAGTGGTAAAACTTGGCTCGAAAACAAAAACTGAGCAATTAAAGTTGTCGGGAAACAACCAGTCCACACATGCAGATAACTCTTGACATTCTTCGAATAGATTTGTTACTTTCCCGACGACAAGAGTAGAAGACTCCAAATAAAGGCATTTTTGGTAATTTTGTAATTCTTTCCATAACTGAAGTTTGTATTGTTGTATACCAAACGATTGGTCACTAAGTAAGGCCACCCTTACATCCATTGGCTGTGATATAACCTTTAAATTATGATTAAAATTAAAATTTTGAATAACTTTTATAAATATAGTAAACCTCATCGAAGACCATAAAAATTGCATCTTTGAGTACGGGATCAATACTACCCCCGATCAGTATAATGAAAGGAATCTGTATTGTTCTTCGGGCACCGGTATTGTCCATATAATTCATAGATTTGTTATTAGTCAAGAGTAGAGAATTGGCCAAAATTATGGCATTCGTTGCACTCAAGTTATTGTAAGCAATTGTAACAAAAGCATAGGGAGAACTGATTCCTGTGGGGTTCTGTTCCTCATTAGATGGTTGAGTTGCTTCAATTGAAGGGTCTTCTGGTGGTCTTCTGCCAGAGACTGAGGATTCAGTGTTTTGTTCGGAAATATTTTGTAAATTTTCTTCACTTTTATTTGGAGCGCATTGTCTTCGATCATCACTTTTGTAATCTTTTGCTTCATTTTTGTGTCCAATATTTTGAATACTAATTCTTTGATTACTATCGGAACTCACATTTGTCTCTCTATTTTCGAAAGAATCTGAAGATTTGAGAGAATTGTTTGCTTTGAATTGATTTGTATTTTGATTGGAATCGTTTTGAATATTAGAGGAATCGCTGGTTTGAGAAGAGCTCTGATTTACATTTTGGCTGTAATTCGGTATTTGATTGAAACTCTGGTTCTGACTTTGACTGTAGTCTTGACTTTGATTGAGATTCTGGTTCTGGTATTGATTGCGAGTCATTTTCGACTCGGAATTAGACAAATGGGAAACTGAGGACTGGCTGTGTTTAGAGTCTGCATCGGATCGATAGGTTTCTCTGTGGGACGACTTATTAGCATTATTTTGGGTATAATTTCCTTCATTTGTTTCATTTGAGGATTGACTTCCGATTTGAGAACTCAAGACTTCAGGATTTAAAAGGCTAATGAGTGGACGAGAAGTGACAGCTCTATCTCCCCGAGCAATTTGGACCACTTCATTGACATATTGTTGGAGTGGCATAAAATATGACAACAAAATTTGTGAACAGTTGGCACACAGTTGTTGTGGCGGAGAAGTGTCGGTATTGGAAGGTATCTTTGATTCCGATTTATTCGAGTCATTATTCTGAATCAAATTCTCTTTGTTTAATATCTTGCAACTATTTTTCGATGTTTTTGCGTGACTTTCATTTTCAGAGTTATTAACAACAGTTTGCGGAACAAATATTTTAGGTATCGATGGTATCTCAAAATTATCCATTTTATCTCTAAAATTAATAAAAATTATAATAAAATTAAAAGTTAATCGTTTATATAATTGATATTAAAGCAAAACCTTTAATAATCAGTTAAATGAATAAATATTTTCACAAAAGATTTGACTTTTTTGTTGTCAATAAAATATTAAATAAATGTTTAATTATTTTTATAAAAAACAATGAGTTTATGAAAATAATAAAAATGTGAAGAAGTGGTTAAAAATAGGGTTTGGATTAATTTTTAACGCTTTAATAAATAATTTGTTAAATTATTAAATCAATACTCACTACAATTTTCAAGTAATCAAATGAATTCAAATTATCTGAAAAGTATTTGAATCACAAATTCAGATCACATTTTATAAAAGAAGGCGTTTGTGACTAAAATTAATTGATTTTTCGCCAAAACTTTCAATGAATTAATTAAAAGAGTGGAGAAGTAATGAATCGAAATTCTATTGATTTGTTTACTCAAAAAATATTATTAAAAATTGATTTTAATGTAATTTATTTAACTCATGGAAAGTATATCGAAAATGAGATAAAAGTTTAGTCAAAGTTTGTTCTCTAAGTTTTTCTGATGAAAACTCAAAGAATAACTGGTGTGATACCAGTTCAAGGGGACTAACACATCAAGGACAACTCTTGTTTGTCACACAAATTCTTTGAGGAAAGTTCTGCTAAAAACAACTAATAAAACAAAATATTCAATAAAAAGAATTTGTGAGACAATGTCTCTCAAAAAAACGCTCACAATTTTTAAGAGATTTTAAATAATCAGTTCATTGAATGCAGAAATATATATATTTTTTAGAAAAGCTTATGTCCAGACAGTGGACTTCAAAGGAATGCTATGCAGAGTCTGCAGACAACTGGAGTCAATGCGAGCGATAAACTGTATTCATGACTTCACACATAAAAAGTGGTCATACATCTCTCTCCAACCAAGGACACATTGACAATATTTATCATTCAAATTTCACTTTTGGCCAAAAGTATGTGCCAGAGATGACTAGAATTCAAAATAATAACTACAGAATGACTCAACGTTTGCAACGATAGTTACTAAATATCCAAAAACCTTTCAGATATCTCATAAAATACAAGATTTTGTACATTTCTGCACATCTCTGCACATCTCTGTTCATTAAAACTATAATCTCTTCAAAACTAATATAAACAAATTCTCTCAACTTTTTAACGATAAGTGCAATAAAAACTTGAATTTAATTATATATTTGGTTAAAATGTGAGACAAATTTTGACTCAAATGATATTAATTTTGAATAAGAAATAAATTAACGAATTACTAGATTATTGGAATAAATAGTTGGCTTATTTGTTTCAGATATTATTGAATGATATATTTTTAAAATATGATTGGTTAAATACTTAAAGTTGAAGTTGAGCAAGGCTACTTCAAAATATAGTTTTCGAGTAACTTTTTATTCAGTGTTTTAACAGAACTTCTGTTTACTGTCAGTATATACACAAGAAATTAAAGAAAGATATCATCAAACTAGAAGTCAATGAAGAGGTAAACATTAAGGAGAGGGAAATTAGCCTCACTTTTATTGAACCATGCTAGAACGAATAAGCTTAATATCAATGTTTGAGCAAGTCAATTTCAAAATTATTTCAAATGAAAGAAAGTAAACTATTCTTTTCTATAACAACTCTATAAACAATTCTATAAATTCACAGACTATTAATCAATATTTGAATGACTCAATTTTTGAGCTAATTTTCAATAAAGTCGAGTATTTACTCATTTATTGTTTTATTCATTTAAACACAAAAGTTTGGTTAATACAGAAAAACCTCTATTACTCGAACATAGGACGGGTCCACACCATCCGTTCAAAATAAAGAGGTTGTTCGACATATAGAGAAAATAAATATAATAGTCTAAATTTTTGATAGTTTTATTCAAAGCATAAAAATTATTGATTTTTATTCATTTTAAGTTATTTTCAAATAAAAACAATGAAAATAGATTTAAATCATAAGTAAATTAAATAAAGTTATTTTTGATTTAAATATTTAACTTTTTTCAAAATTATATATTTTTTTGAAACAAATTAACGATTTTTGTCCGATAAAAAAGTCTTATTTGTTATATATGTTTGAGTAAACTGTGTTCGAGATTCGGAATATAGAGGTTGTTCGACATAAGGGCATATTTTCGTTATTAAAAGTATAGGAAATCAATTGGGGTTTGTGTGTTGTGTTCAACTTTGAGGGGCTGTTCGACTAATAGAGAGTATGATTTACGGAGTTTTTACTGTATATAAGTTATAACAAAATATTTTTTCCTTCCGATTATATTTTTAAAATTATTTAAAATTAAGGACTGCTTCGACAATGGCTTTGGAGCCGATTCCGTATTTATCGATCAGAGCTTTTGGTGGTCCGCTTCGGGGTATTTCTCTTACGGCCAAAATCTTAACTCTAATCTTGTCGTCAGAGAGGGCAGAGGCAACAGCTTCTCCCAGACCTCCTTCTGGATAGTGATCTTCAATTGTAATAACTTTGGAACCGCACTCTAAAGCGTTGGCTCGAATTGTTTTAACGTCTAATGGTTTGATTGTAAACGGATCTAATACTCGCGCCTCTATCTTATGTTTTGCGGCCAATTCTTCTGCAGCGGTAAGTGCTTCATGAAGTGTAACACCGGCTCCGATAAGCAATATTTTGTCGGCTCCACTTTTTCTGACCACTTTTGCGTTTCCGATCGCAAATTTCTCCTCATTTTTATAGATAACCGGAAAAGTTGGTCGTGAGCTCCGAATAAATACTATTCCGTGTATCTGAGCCGACAATTCCACTGATCTTTCCATTGAGACGGCATCTGATGGATAGAAGACAATAGAGTTTGGAATACTTCTGAACATTGCTATGTCTTCTAAAGCCATTTGTGAGGGTCCGTCCTCTCCTATGCTTACACCACAATGAGAACCGACACATTTGATGTTAGCCTGAGATATAGCCCCTGAATATTGTAATTGATTTTAAATTATTTAGAATTTAAGTAATTATTTAATTAAACTTTAATATTAAAGAATAAGCGATTGAATGTCTGACCCATTCTTATCTGATCAAAAGCACGGGTAAAAAACGAGGCAAATGTGGACACAAAGGGAATGGTTCTATTTCGACAACCGGCACC
>LBFM01003965.1:3466-13887 GCA_000988765.1 Achipteria coleoptrata | reverse complement strand
CTTAATTGTCGTTCATTAAGGTTGTAAATTGTAAATTTAGTTTATTATTATTGTTTTTTGTTATTTAATATAAAGGCAAACAAACAGTAAAACAAGAATAATAAGTAGATTAGAAATTTCAGTTTAATTATTCATTTTATATACGGAATAATTTACAAATGATTCAAATCTAGAGATTATTAATCAATTAATGATAAAAAGCTCTTATAAATTGCACGACCATTGAATTGACCACCTGTGCATTTCATTCATTAATAAATTTAATTAATAATATAACAAATAATATATGTATGATATAGTCTATAGATATTAAATGTCTTAAAAATTATTTTAATGATTTTAACAAATTTAATAGAATATATGTAAAGAATATTCTTATTTTAAAAATATTTAATCATATAATATATGATTAGTGAATAATCACTTATTATATCAATATATTTATATAACATTTATATATATAGTGATTGTTTAACATTAAAATAGTTTTATAAAAAGTTTTAAAATAATTGTTCTCTCAATTAGATAATTGATCCGATAATTGACATCAAATATAAATAACAATAAAATTATCACAACTTTAACACTGATTATTGACTCAATATTTAGATAAATAATATTTTATAAATGGAATACTTTTTATTATAAGAAAAATTAAGGTTTGATTATTTTAATGAAAATCTCATTAATCTTTGAACCATTGATTTAATTTGCACCGAATAAATGGCCACAGATTTGTTGTTTTTACAAGAAGTTTATCCACAATTTAGTGTATGGAAGAACGAAGATATATGTTATGAATTTGTTCTGAATCTGTTCTCTGGTTTTTATGTTTGTTCTTAATTCAAGTTTTCTCTGTAATCATTACACCCATCCATTTGTTTTGATGAAAGGATTGCATATTCTTCTTGAGATATTTGTTCATAAAATTCATTTTGTTTTTCGTAGTCAACAAAAGCGCTGTAATCTGTTTGCAAATTAGATAAACATTTGATGACATAAATGTCTAACAAATTGTTGTTTCAATTTTAATGATAGCTATATATAAAGTGAGTACATTAACTCATCATTACAATAAACATGCTCATTTTATAGACACTATTATCTCATGAAATATAAAATCAGTCAAAGAATATATTAGAAAAGAATAGAAAAATATTTTTGTTGACTTTCCAAAAGTATTAATGACTTAATAATGAGTTTTGCTATAATCCTAAGCTCTGACTCAACGATATTTGTACTAAAAATAGATGAATATAATTACCGGCAATATTTGGCGATCGATTTCGATGGTTTCGAGGACTGGGAGATCGAGCTTTGCGTCTAAGAACTGGAGATTGAGAACGAAAGCTGGGTGAATGAGGAATGGGCTCATTCTGGTCACTCGTAATGTTATTCACTGATTCATTTGCCGGTGAATTAATCGATGGAATGCTCGTAGAACTAGAGCTACATTTAGTAGTGTTGGGAAGTGTACTAGAGAACCAGGCCCCTGACTTCTTCCACATCTCAACATATTATTTAAATATAATATTTCATTAAAATAAAATAAAATAATAAAAAAGTGGATTCACTTCTCTGGTTTCAGAGCATATTTTGCACAACCATATCGTCTCATTATCGGGATTCAAAGTGTCGACTCCGCACTTATTGCACACCAACTGAATCAATAAAAAATATTGAATTAAAATATATAACGGCTTTCATTCTCTACAAAACAAACAAATATATTATTTTGATTTATTCGAAAGATTTTATTGATTTAAGTTAAGTTTAGTGACAAAATCACAAAATTAATTGCATTTCAAATTGAAATTTATTCATTGGTTAGTTTTGGCATTAAATCTATTGTCGGCACTACTCTAGTCTTCTCTGATTTAATGCACTTTCAAATTAAAGACAATTTTTAGACATTTTTGCTTAAACTTTAATCTTTTAATACAAAAAGTGCATCAATTTATATTCAAAGGTCACATATCTTCCTAAAAATAGTTAATAGAATATTAATAAATGACATAAAATATAATTTGCATAAAAACTTTGAATTTAGTATTTCAAACAAACTCTGGGGTTAACTCTGAACATACATTTCTCGCTAATTGAATATCGATTGTGGTATTTGTCTGAAGCATAATAACTGTTGAAACTACTGTTCTCTTGGAAATTGATTTTTGAAAATTCGTGTCTCAGATTTGACATTACTCTGTATTTATGATCGATTAGAATTGTTTAAGATACACGAAATTATAGCAAGGTTATAGAATCATTAATTTTAAGAAAGCCTCTAAAAATCGAAGTTTTCACTACATTAGGAAAAATGAGATATTTTTATGACTAACTTTCAAATTCATATAAAATATTAGTCTAAAACAAGAAATAGAAAACTCACGGGAAATAAAAAATCGGTTATTTGTAGGAGTTTTGAAAGAGAAGAGCAAAATTTTATTTCATAATAAATGAATCCAAGATGATTCTGGTTGCTGTTTGTATTGCTTTTGTGCTCTTAAATTAATGCTATAAATTAATTCAGTTAATACTAAAGCCATTCTTTTATTACCAAAGAAACCAATGAGTTCTTAGAAACACATTTTGTTGCTAACATTACATCAATTTGTATTCCACACAAAAAACTCATATGAAATGAATTATTTAATGCATTATAATAATTAGAATATCAAAAGTCATAAAAAATGAATGATCACACAAATTGTGGACTCATTTTGACTCTAATTTCTACTTAATTATTATTATATTTATTAAATAATTTAATCATTAAATAATCAAAATTAATAATTAACAGCAAATGTATATATCATTTAAATTTTGATCAAACATTCAATTTAATAAAAATACTTCAAAAATAAAATTGAATTTAGAGTTAGAAGACAAAACTAATTGTATCTAGTTTCTTTTAATCAACTTGTGAACTATTAGAAATTCAATTAAATCAGCCATTTCTTAATAATAGCTGCAATCATAAGAAAATTGACTCACATTGAGTTAAAATCTAACAAAAAGATTAACGCAATATTGGAGAATGAGATAAATAATTAAGTTTGTGCTAGCACCTTAATTGATATAGCCTTTTGTTTGGCTTAATTATTTAATGAAGAACTTGGAAATATCCTTACTTTGAGACAGTCTTTGCACTGATGGCCCTGTGCTCCAAATATTCCAAAGTCATCGTTGCATAAGACACATGAAGACTTGCCGTTTCCCTTTGCGTTGCGTTTCATGTTATTTAAACGCTCTAACATTCGACTGAAATTCAATCACATAAAGAGCTGAATATATTGTTATAAAATTCGATAAAATAACTAAAGAATAACATATGAATCAGAATTCAATAAAATATTGTTATACTATAATAGCAGTCATATTGCTTCCAAATTAATATCAGTTTTTATTTTGAACATTTTCTTATCATTTGAAATATGTTTTATATTTATTTCTAAAAATTGTCTATTGATATGAAATTTTGTCGATAAACAGAGAAGTCTTACATAAAAATTGAAAATAATTATAAGTCATAATCGAAATATATTCATGTCTTTAAAATTCAGTTTAGGTTCTAATTCTAAGACAATATAAGAATAACTCCGATCTATGAAAATCTGTGTACTGTACTTATAAGTATCAATGGCAGTAATATATCTCAATATCTTGATAGGTGTGTGTGTGTGTGTGTGTGTGTGTGTGTGTGTGTGTGTGTGTGTGAATTCTTAAAACAAAGCAAAATATAGACCATTTTGTTATCTCTCAATGAATTTTAAAATAGTCCAATAAATACAGAATTTTCTTATCTTTTATTTCCTCATACATTAAATTAAACCAAAAAACTTGAAAATAATATATAAAGAATTTATTGAATATAAATATTATTTTTTAAAAATACTGAAATCTAATAAAATCTTTGAACTTCCGCTTTGATTACATATTAATAAATAGAATAAAATCAGAGGAATCGTATTATCCTGTTCAATAAACTCAATATTTAAGTGATCAGAGATTGTTCTAGATAATTTGTCAAAATAGTCAATACAAACAAATTTGTGTGTAACGAATTATTATAACAATTAATTTAAAAGAGAGGATAAATGATAAGTTTAGTGTGGACTGACCTCACTCTTTCAGTATCATTGCGTTCAATCTGTTTGGCTTTATTTAGAACTTTAAGTATAACTGCTTTTTCTGATTCATTGATTGGTTCGGTTTTGAGTGAATTATTCTGGATTTGAGTGCTTTTCACAGACCAACCCGTCTCTAATCTAATTATGAAAAGGCAATACATTTTATAATAAATATTTGAATAAAACAATAAATGTTTAAATAGGAAAATATGTTAATAAATCCATAGAAATAATCACAACTAGACTTACCTAGCTCTTAACGTTAATTCACGATCATTTGGACAATTCCATGAACTTTTCGGATCCATTTTGACACTCAATAAAAGTTAATCATTAAATTTAAATACAATTTAATTGAATTTTTAATTCATAGAAACCCTAAATAAGAGACAAATGACCACTAATTTAAGTATTGCCCCCGAAATGTGTCTTCACAGTAATGTTCATAATTAATGTCAATCCGATTGAAAATATTCTGAGTTAACAATAAATTTGTTTTTTCAGTGAATGTCTCCAAAAGAAACTGAATTATAACTTAAGAAGAAATAAAATAAAACATATAAATGAAAGAAAATATTCTGACGAAAGTGTTTGTTAATAAATAACAGGATGAATGACTGTTCTCACTCTAGCATTGGTTAGTTTTATAGCACTTGCGTTACACACACTCTCAGCTCAAATGCAAACATTATTTACACAACTCTTATCATTAAAACCATAGCTTCAAAAATAGCGGTACCTTTGAATCGATTGCATCGAAAACTTCTTTTTTTTGTTAACAAATCTAATGTTTTTATTATAACTATTGAAGTGATTTTCAAATTGATTTAAAAGTTTTGATGAAACGAATTATTTAGATGTGAGACAAATGCAAAATTATGCCAAACTATAAGTGCCTTAATTTGCGAACGAATTAATAAACCAAATGTTGATATTTTAAGTACCAAAACGAGTGATATTATAGGAGTATTGAAACATCAAGTATTAAAATATTTGGAATATTCTAGTGATGGATGGAATGAATACTATGAAAACCAATTCTAAACTAAGAGAACGCTGTTCTTGTCTTTCAATCAACGATGATATCACTCTTTTTGGTGATCCGGTCCATCGATGCAAAGATTGCCTTAAAGTAATTCAACAATTCTTTATTTAATATTTTTAATAATTATTTATTTAATATTCAAATATTCAATAATACTAATGATATCTCAGAAAAATAAACTCTTTGCACATATCATTCAATAGAATGGTAACTCAAAATTAGATTCTAATCTTTAGCATCCATTTAATGATTAGTTAATAATTCATTAATTAATTATCAAATAGCTAATAAATAATCATTAAACAATACATTAAATATGCAAGTATAGATTTTAGGTAGAAATTATTATACTATCAATTATGTAATAAAGTGAATCAATTAATAATTAATTATTTAAAAATAGATTATTAGTTAAATGAGTTAATTAATATTTAATTAATATTAACAAATCCTCAGAAAGTAAATCAATAATTTATTAGTTTTTCTAATATTTTAAAATAAGAAGAAATCAAAATGTTTAGTAAAATAAGGATATAATTAATTGTTTGATTCAATTTGTTTTTAATAATTTCTATCTAAAGCCAGTCTGTAATAAATGCGGCGAAAAATGCAATTCAAGTGATTTACAGTGGATTTGCAATATTTGTTCGGAAACCAGAGAAGTAATTACACTAAATTTTACTCAATATTTATCATACAATAATCTAAAGTAAAATCATTTTCTTTAGCTCTGGAAAAAATCTGGTGTCTTATTTGCGAATTCATTTTCAAATAAGTCCTCTTCTAATCCAAGCATTCCATCAAATGAGTCCATAAATACAGAACGAGAGTATGTTTCAGGTATTGATTCCATTTATATCTTTTTATTTATATATCAATCAGTTGTGTGTTCCGTTAAAACCAAGAGTTTTGGTCACTTTGATTGAAATCACTTATGAGTCAAAAACTAATGTTATCTTATTATCAAAGTTGTTATAAACAAATATTTTGATTATCGATTCAGACATGAGTTTTGGAATGAAATACTTTAAAAGTAAACCCAAACCAAATCAGACAAAAAGGAATTTCGACCAAAAAAGCGTTTTTAACAAATAGTTTTGAGACAAAAAATGATTGAAAATATTTGTTACATAAAACGATTGAATGCAAAACACGACTCTATATTAGTATAGGTTTGAAATGTAAAAAATTCAAAATAGTTAAGAGTAACGAATTTGTTTGGTTTCGGTTATTAGAAAGTATTTTCGGTGATATGAACCTATATGGGAGGTCTGACTGTCACTACTATCTGAGTGGTGTGCGAAGAACTCCTTTTCCTGTTGCGCTCAAGAGTTGTCACATTGGGCTACAGCTGGACTCAGACTCAAAGAAACACAAAACTAATATATTATAACTCACACACTATTGACTTTAGTATAGTATTACTTGGGGTGCACTGCCTTCTATTGCATCGTTAGGGATGAGGCGGATGGCACTCAAATATATGGGACTGGGAGTCAGGCCAAACAAATCGTAAAACATTATTTGTCTGGACTGTGCTCTCGTTATGACCCATCACTAACTCTAAGAACTCTATCTGTAAGACCATAACACGATCTACAGATTGTTAGACACGTTTCCATCTAATCCTAAGAACACAACCTTTGGAACAGAATTAAACAAAAGATCATTTGATAAGTGAACAAAACACTAATTTATGGTTTGTTTTGATGTTCAGTACAGGACCTGATAAGCAATTCTGACACACTCTCAAACAAATCGGTGTCGTTATGGCAAAAGTTGTCGGACACTGCAATGAGAATAAGTGATGAAAACCAATTGACTGCAAACTCATGTGAGTCCAACTCATCGTCACCTCTGAGACCAAATAACAATTTGATTTTGAGGAATGAAAATCACGACATAAACATCGAGCGACCCATACATCCAAAGTTATGGTCAACCAATGCATGCCTTGAAATGAAATGTCTTTGGGATGAGTTCAACGAATTGGGAACTGAAATGATTGTAACGAAGGCGGGCAGGTATGGTATGCTAACTATTTCTGTATTTACATCCAATTATAACCGCAATTATATTTTAAATGTTTCCATGAATTATGTGTTTTACTCTGAGTTTAAAGTTTATAGTCTGTACTCAAAGTTATTCCAGACTTTTGATGCATAGCCACAGAATTCAGTTATTTTTTAAGTTAGTACTAAACCATGTGTTTCCATATCTAATGGTAGTTTTAATGGCATCTCATTTGTCACTGACCCCTATAGGTGACAAGTGTGTCATTAAATTGCCTTTAAATACATACTGAGCTTAAGAATCACACAAAACCACATTTCGCTCCCAAAGCAAAACTGTTTCTCAAACGGGACAGCCTCTCACTTATTCATAGTCCTACTGAACATTAGAGCTCATATATCCGTCCGCTCTCTCTCTCTAACTGTAAACTCTATATTCAGACACCGATTGATGAGAGAAATTTGAGATTTGGTTACAAAATCATGTCCTGAAGTTCTGAAGATTTCAAAATTCAAATCAATTTATAATGACTTTCATTGTCTGTAATGTCTTTTAAATTAATTAATAATTTTGTTGATCTCTTTCTGTCGAAATGAAAGTTCACTTATACTCAGACATGACATCAGAATTTTCACTAAATTTTCCAAAAGATTTGAAAACATATGAATAGGTTTAGTGATGATCACAAGTCATTCATCATTTTATGTCTTTTTTGACACTTTTTGTGAAACAAAAAAACAAAATTCCAATCCATTTATGTCTACACAAAAGCTTTCAACAGATTTACTCTCAAGAAATCATTGCTTTAGTTTTACTCAGATTTACGAACAAAATATCAAATTTGACGAAAAAAGTATCGAATATTAATATCGAAATGTTTTTTAAAAATCAATAAACTTTTTTCAGTCAATTTCCAAAAAATTGTATAAACTTGCAAAATGGCTTTGAAGGCCAGGGACTGATAGACGACAAGAGTGTCTGAGGAGAAGGCAATCTGTGTTATCGCATATATTATTGAATCGCAATTGTGTTTAAATAGAGTAAAGTTTGAGTAAAAGTTGTTTTTGTTGTCAAGCGTTTAATTTATTCGTATAAAAGAATGAGAAAATGTGGTTCATATAAATAAGAAGAAGTGCTTAAGTGATGGTATCTGTGAATGTTATCTGTGTTACATCAATGTCTAACTACGGAAATAAAGTAATTCCAATGATTATAATATATACAGATTTGATTGAGTGGGAGTCGAGTCGACTAAATATATTTACAGTCGACTAAATTCTTACACAAAAGTTACTTCTTATGAGTTATTAATTGGCAAAACAATCGTTTTGTTAAGACAGGCATCTGTTGGGATAACTGTTGGAGAGGTTAGGGGACAGAGGAAGGTATACCACACAATAATAACAATTTGAATGCACACAGAATTTGGTATTAGAATAGCGGACAAACGACATGCTGTTCATTGAATTAAACAAATCCCAAAAATAATGACGAATAGAGATATAAATATTAATTTTTCAAACAAATAAAGTGAAATATTTTTCACTTTCTTTCAGTAAAGCATTATTTCACGATTTCTTATACTATTTGAATGACAGTTAAATCACAGAAATAAAGAAAATTCAATTCAATTGGAATTATGTATACATTTGTTTCATACAAATAATTATTGTTTACAAAAGTTATTACTATTTTGCTTCTTATGTATTGAAGAAAAGAATAATCATATTTACTCTCAAATGTTTGGTTAATCGACAAAATCTATAAAAATGTAATTTTGTTGTAACTCAAGAAAAATCCATTTAATTCAACAAACCTTAGAACAAACCAATCACTGCATAACCTTTTTTGCAGACTAAACAAATTGATTTTTTAAGAGGCATCAAATTTAAGTTATACAAAGGGTACAGGCTAATTCTTTTGATTAGAATAAAATTCTCACAATAAATATGACAAATATTTTGAATGAATTTTTAGTTTATAAATAATATTTCGGTTCAAAGTAATTATGATTTGAGACTCTCTTTAATTAATAGCTGTGAAAAGAAATTCTTTAAAAATTTGTTTATAACTTAAATAAGTACAACGAAAACATCTCAATATTTATTCCTCGATTATTTACATATTCTATAAAAATTTTAAAAGCAAATGAATTAAATCATTAATTATTTTCATCCAAATCTTTAGAATGTTTTTAAATCACAATTTTAAATGAAAAATACTTTTCACAGATTTAAACATTTTAAAAATCTCTGTTTAAGGCATACAAAAGCATAAAATCTAATTTTCATTTCTATTTAGACTCATCTGCACTAAGATTTTTCAATTATTATGTAAAAATAAAAGACCCTGGCGTTATTTTTCCCACTTAAACTTAGACTACTGATAACTTTATAATAAATTTTTAAATGGATTTTCAAATTATTTAATTTACAATAAAAATGTCTGTCTGTCACCAGAAGAGCATTTCCGACGTTTCAGATCAAACTGAGAGGAATGGATCTCAATTCGGATTACATATTAATGATGGACTTCATGCCAGTCGATGATAAGCGTTACAGATATGCTTTTCATAGGTTTCGATCATATATTTGTCAAATCTATTAAATTGATAGTAATTTGTGTTGACTCAGTTCGAGTTGGGTCGTCGCAGGAAAAGGAGATCCAAGCACTCCGCCAAGAATACATGTCCACCCGGACTCACCAGCAAAGGGTGCTCATTGGATGAAGCAAGTGGTGTCATTTGACAAGGTCAAACTGACTAATAATCAATTAGACGACAATGGACATGTATTAACACCACTTATAATTATGGCACAAATATTTCATTTTGTTTCAACTCTTAGATAATACTGAATTCAATGCACAGATATCAGCCCCGATTCCATGTGTTATATGTCGTACCCAAAAACGAAGACATGAATTTGACAGAAAATTTCAAGACTTTTATATTCCCGGAGACAAAGTTTACTGCAGTAACTGCTTATCAAAACCATAGAGTAAGTCATTCTCTCTTCCATTGAGTTCTTGTTTTTGAGTTTTCATTTTAAAACTATTTGTGAGTCAAATATTTTAGAGTATTTCGATTCAAATTAATAGGAATTCAAAGAATTGAGTGATTGTTTGGCTGATCACAACTCTTTGAGAACAGAATACCACGAATTCTATATTAGTTGTGCCAAACAGACAGTTCTTTAAAGTTTTGAAAACGAGAGAGAGAGAGAGAGAGAGAG
>LBFM01003940.1:0-20855 GCA_000988765.1 Achipteria coleoptrata | reverse complement strand
ACTATTAAAACATTGAAATAAATTTTGTATTTCTTAGCAAAATTCAATTACAACCTAAACCGCATTTAAGGAACTTGGATATAAGGCTATGAAATTAGCTGCTCCAGAATCGAGCCCTCCCTCCCTTATTAACAGTTTAACTGGAATTAGTAATCAATAAATTATTTGAGACTATTTGACAATTATTTTAGCATTGATTTGAAAACTAAACCAAAGTGTCGTTCAAAACATTCTTATATCCAATTGAATATTGAATATCAGCCAACAATTTAAATATCAAACATATTATATTCTAATACAATTGTATGATCTAGATTATATTGCAAATTGCAATACAGACAGATAGAGAGACATCAAACTATTGGTCCAATTATTTTCAATTATTTATCAAATAATTTGAATGAAAACAATTAATAATAATTTTAATTGAATTTCTGTACAAATTATAGTCAATTACATGGATTTGAGTCTATGTTATGGCATATGAGCACCAAATGTATAATTTAATTAATACTAAAAGATATTACAATAGATTACAATTTTTATATCTTTTATTGGTATTCAATGTATGGAACAATCAGTGGACAAATGAGTGAACTTCTTGTGTCCAACTGTAGTCGCTATCAATTGCTATCTACTAATAGATTTGGTGCCGATTTTCATAATATATTCGATATTTTACTTTATTTTGTTGAAAATTTTCAAAGAAAACTATTAAATGCTATTAAAAGATAGATCTAATATTTCAATTGATTTATATTTCAATTATTGTAATAATAATAATATTTAATATAATTTGTTGTCTTTTTCTGTACAATATGTCCAGAAATGGGCGAAACATATACTATATCACAATCAAAAAATATCCGACAAATTATTTATTTTTATGGCTTATTATAAGAAAATTAAAAGTTTTTTGTTTTCTTTAGTAATGAATTAAAACCTATAAATATATATATAATAGCTATGAGTTTAACCGCCGCTTAAATAACTTTGAAAAAAATGATTTTAATCTTTATTGAGCTCTAAATATATTTATAAAATGGAAAAAATCACAGAAAACTCATAATTCAAAAAACAATAAACAAAATTTAAATAATTAAATCAAATAAAAAACATTTGAGTAATGAATAAATTATACAAAAAAGTTATAAATTAATTGAATCTCAATGTGAAAGCGGCGGTCAGACAGAAGTTAGTGATGAGTTATTATGAGTGAAGAGTTGTGTGCAGTGAAGAGATGTCCACAAATTGTAGTTTTAATTAATTTTGTTTTGTTTTGCAAATTGTGGTCAAAAAAGAGAAGAAAATATTATATTTGTTTTCTGGAGAACATAGTTATCGAGTGTTTTGTGTCGATCACAGCACGAGTACAGAGAAATATATGCCTTAACTTAAGATCATTTGTAACTATAGAAGCGATCAAATCATTCATTATTACAACAAAAGAGTGTTTCATCTGATTTGTGACTGATATGCATCGCATCGACTCTTTCTGACTGTTGGCTCAAAACTTAATTAATTACCGATTTATATAATCAATGATTAGCTGCACTCCTATACAACTAAAATAATTGTTTCAGTCTTTTAACAAATATAATTGAAAGTTAATTCAATAGTAAAGTGAACTCATCTCTGAAAGTAACGGCAATTTCATTGTCAGAGCAGACATACATGTATTACAATAAAACATTTGTTTTAAATATAAAATTAATTATTGGTCTTAAAAAGTATTGAAAGTTTTTTAAGAGTAGAAACAGTCAAATGTATGTACGATATGACCAGAATTTATATTTGGCATTAAAGGGCGCCACCACTCAACACAATCGGTGCCCACAAAATAATAAACAGAACTTTCTTTTAGTTTCTATTCGACGGCAGTTATATATAAATGTCTTTCTTTAGTAAACAACTGTCGCTATAATTATCTCAATGAATGGCAACTCATTAGTGAAACGGACAGACATTTGACTCAATTGACATCTGATGTGATTAGTGATCATACGATCAAAAGAACGCTTTCGTCACTTTCGAAGAGAAATTTGAACTGATCTATCATAGTCTGCACGAAATCCTCTAAATGTGGTCTCATTTGTTCAAACATAACCATATCATTGAACTCAATTGGCAGAAGTGTTGGCCACCAACAGATGGCTAAGTTCTTACTGTCCATACTATTCAGACGACAATTATCTGTCACTCTATAAGTGAATAACAATTAATTGATACAAATATTAGTACACGAATTGACTCACTTTACGAAATGCTTGAAAACAAATTTAATGACTTCGAAGTTAACTAAAGGAAGGCTTTTCAAGAACTCTCTGAAAGTAGTCAAACGAGTGCTCTTCTCATTATAAGCCGACAGTTCTGTTAACTCATCCATCAGTGCTGAAGTAATTAATGGCGGCAAACGTTTCGAGAAAAAGTCTTTGAGAGCTGTGGCCACAGCGTTCACCGGTATATCCAGTTCTCGAATCGATATATTCGGGTCTGAGTCACAAATAATTATTTAATTTCAGTAATTATTATTTGAAACAAATGAGTCATACCTTCTTCGAACTTTTGGAAGAGGAGGTCGACGTGGGCTCGATTTCCAGGCACTCGATATATACCCTCAGAGTCGAGGCCTTCCTCTTCGATAAACATAATACACTTTTCGACAAACAGAGGAACGGCATTCTCATCGGACTGAACAAAGTCTTCGAGTGTGGGCCCATTAGTAGTGGAATTGTTCTTTTGTTTCTTCTTCTTCTTTTCAGTCATTCTCTTCAGTCTTTCCTCTTCTTTTAGCCGCCGTTTCTCTAGTTTTTCGTCTTCTCTCGATTTTTTTCTGTCCCTCTCTTTCTTTACATTCGACTTATCATTATTTTCAGTAATAATAGTCGAGGACTTGCTTTTCAGTACTTTTCCTAATTGACGAATAGTGGCCTCTTTGGGATCATAGTCTTCCTCCTGAACCGCTTGAATACAAGATAGCGATGAATCGAACTTTTGTTTGGCTGTAAAACAATAAATCAGTTTTACAACAGTTTTCATTAGATTTCAATTAGTGGTCAGAATTAGATTTGTGTCAATATATTAATCAATTGAACCAAAAGTTAATAAAATTAATGCAAAATTATAGCTAAAAATCAGGAAAATATCAGTCAAATTGAAATCAAAATTAAATCAATTCAACAAAAATCATAAAAGAGTGCAATATTTGAATTAAACGATTAATTAAATTATTAATAATTAAAAATAAAATCGGAATCAAAATTAAATGAAATATTAAATCAAATTTAATTCAAAGCAGAATCGCATCAAAATAGTGGCCAATCGATGAGTGGTTACAAATGAGAGATTTGCCGATCGATAAGGACTTACGTGAGAGCTCTACAGAGAATGGACTGACATTATTGTGATTGTTCTCAATAGAACTGATTGGAGGACTATTCGATTCGCCATAACTTGTTTCGGGTACTGAATGAGACTGAGTCGGAGGTTTTGCGCGACGCCGTAAATGGAACGACCGCTTTGGCCTCGTCTTTGAAGAGGAAGTCGCCTGATTCTCATCTAACGGCTCATTATCATCATTGGAGAACTCACTTCCATCTGATGGCGTGTTGGCTCTCCCTTTAGATAAATGGGCGGCACAGGCAGGGGATAAAGAAAGCCAACCATTTGAACGAATGTTGCGCTCATATCGTTTGACAAACGAATAATAATTCAAACTTTCAATACCTGTCGTCTGATCGAAGACATCTATCGGTGAATCGCCGGCAACTTTTGGGACATTATTTGCACTATTAATCACTTTATTACTAAAGTTATTGGAATTGCCTTCAAATGAGGGCAGTCGTGGCGGTGCGACGGGAATACCGCGCTTTTTGCGCACTTTCTTGTGTGGAGTCGGCTTTCGGTTAGCCCTACTGTAAGGGTCTCTCTCTCGACGCTCGAGAGAACTCCACTCACTATCAGAATCTGAACCAACTTTTGTTTATTTTAGCATTTTTTCAGAGAAAAACATATTTAATATTTTTATATAAAACTATTTTAAATCTATTGCTATGAATAGAAATAATGTATTCTCAGATCAAATATCAATAATTTAATACCTTTTTCGAGTGAATCCTTGTTTTTTCTATTGAGTCGAACGCGATGTTTGCCATCACTTATAGTGTTTTGAAGGATAGAGTAATAGTCCTGAGAATTGCGGCCATAAATTAAATCCTAATAATTGAAAACATAATTAGATATAAATTAAATGAATGACAAAAATATCGAACTTTATTATAATCGACGGGCAGATCGACCGACTCGGGTGTGGCCAGTGGTGCGTTAATCAGTCCTATTTTTGGCAAAGTAGAGCCCTGACGGGGACCGACATTGAGGCGACCGATCGCATCAGTTATGTTATCGAATTGTTTTAAATTCAATTTTCCCGGCTTTTCATTAAATTAGACATTCATTTGATTAGTTTTATACATACTTTTTGACATAAAATCGATAAAAAGCTTTTAATCATTAATGAGTAAAACCTTAGGTTTGATAGGAGGAGGCATTTTGTGGTGTTGGCTATGATAAGCGTGATATACATCGTTGTCGAGCCATTCCTCACTTCCTCTGTCATACATTCTATTATCCATCCAACCTATTATTGGAGACAATATTACCACAAATTATAACAAATGCTTTTGACTTAATGTAAATAAAACTAAAGAGAAAATCGTATTTTGCGATTAAATAGAGCTAATGGTTGGCCAATAATAATAATAATAAGTCAGGTGAATGTGCAATAAGTGCATCACCTGAATCAGTTGCAACCAGTTCTTGAGAACTTCCATCTTCTGCTTTAGGAGACATTTAAGAGAGAGTTTTGTCATAATTAGTAAAAACAAAATAAAGAGAAATACTATTCAAAGCTTATCTCAATTGAGAACAAGAATATTGTATTTGTTTGTTGAAGAAAAGACACACAAAGCGAGACAAGTACTCACTTTCTAGAGAATAGCCCAAAACCCCGGCAATAATATATAGCGGAGAAACTAAATCGCATTAAGAGAGGACCGGGAAGTGAGAGAAGAGAAGGAAAGAAAAAACCAAAGTTCAGAACTATTATAATAACGAAGAAAGACATCAATTAAGTTAATCACAAATCCATACTCACTATAACTAACACTAAATCATAGCTATTGTTAATCTATTTATCGATTATTTGTCAAAACTATTGAATAATAAACCAAATATTCAGACAAAAAATCGAAACACAAAAAACATTAAATAAATCAAAACCGAGAATATTATAGTAATTAACGAAATAAAAAAAATCAAACCAAACAAAACACATATATTCACACTTTTTTGCAGTGTTTCCCAATCGATAGCATACTATTCATTAGTTTCACAGCAAAAAATTCAATCAACAAAAATGAGTGTCAATTGAACAGAGGTTTTGAGAAACAAAAAACAATTAAAACAAAGAGAAAGTAAAATAAAGAGACAGAAAGTAATCATTAAATTGAGTAATAAAATGAAGTGCAATAAGAAAAGTGTTCAAAAAGAGGAAATTTATTTTAATTGACAATAATTATAGTAAAAGTAATTATGTCTTATATCTTATCGCGTGATAATCAATGAACAGATAATTTTAAACAATAGACACTATATTTTGATAGAAGACTCAGATTATCACACAATAAGTGGTAAACTTCTCACTAATTATATGATTGTTTAGAACTTTAATTAATTAAATAATTTTATATTCAAACGATTAGAGAAAGTAAAGAGAAAAGAGACGATACCCTCATTGAAAGTGCGCTGAACTGGCAAACGACCAGAGGAAGGCAAAGAGGGTACTTTCTTAAGACGAGAAGATGGATAATCTGGTGGTGCCGGTTCGGGAGGCGGTGGATAAGCACCATATCCTTTGACAGATTAAGAATAGAAATAAGAGAAACAGTAGACGAAAGAGAGGGTGACTAAGGTATACCACTAAGGCCGGAAGAGACTGTGTCGTCATCCTCCTCATCAGAGACTTCATCAGATCCGTCCAGATCTTCGGGTAAGCGGGAAGAGTGAGATCTAAGACCTGAGAGGGCAGTTCCCGCTGCAGGAGATTTCAAACTATTGGACTTTTTTACGTGAAAGTGATATTGAAATGGAGAGAACGACTTGGCATCAGAATAAGCACCGATTCGGCGCCTGTCTGTTGCGTAAACTGATGAAGAATGCGGCGCCGCCTTTGCCTCATCGGATGACACCTTCAACTGCTTGTGATGTGATGGAAGTCGGGGTGAAAAATGACTTATATAAGAGGGAGGAGGGGATACCGCACGAGTATAAGGCGGTGGGGCGTATGATAGATCTCGTCGAGGAGGGAGAGGAAGGGGTGGTTGTGAGTGATCACTGCGGCGATTGGACAGAGGCCTGTCTAGTGATTCAGTACTTGGAAAAGATTGTCGATAGAGATCTGATTTGAAAAATACAGAAATAGCGGACAAAAGGTTTTAAGAAATATAAACGAAATGATTGACAAATAATTGACACATAATTTGAGAAATGTTTGACTAAATAAGATGACTGACCCGCTTGAAGACTGCGCCGATTCTTTATTTGACTCGGTTTGACCAAATGTTCACCATTTTGTTGGTTATAAACACTGGCGTATACTTCGCTGTCATCACTGGGGCTGAGGTGTGGACCGTCGACGAAACCACTCGTTGATATGAGTTCCCCGTTATTGTCCGTTGACTTATCGGCCAAATGCTCATAAATGCCGTCAGAGTCGGCAGAACCGCTCCTAATATGGTATGACTCTTGTCGTGAAGGCACCGGAGGTGGAATAGGTGTCGGTCTTTCAATCGAATAGTCGGAGTCATCCATTTCGAACGCCTTCTCGATTTGAGGCTTCCTTTCTATCACTTCTTTTAAAAATGGAATAAAATATGAAGACTTTTGTGGAGTCGGCGATGAAGTCATGAAATGAGCCTCCAGTTTGTCGGCCAGAGTATTGCCCTCAGAGAGGAGGTGTAAATCCAAATCATGGTTAGAATAATAGATATTTGAATTACTGCTGTCACTAATGGCCACGATTTGGATCGGAGTATTGGGAATGTTAGCCGTAAATGCACTCAACGTCGCGAGCGATGCCTTCCGCCGACACGAATAGAAGAGGAGAAACCCGTGAAGAAGTTCATCGCGAAAGGTATGTGCGCCGTGATATGAAGTGAGCACCAGTTCCACAAACCTTTTGCTCTCTCCGATCAGTACTTCAATTGTTATCGAATGAGAAGAAGTCACGTAATAAACGTTTTGATGGAGGAAAGGACTCATCACGTGATCTATAGTGAATGGATCGCCACATAAAACACAGACCAATATTCTTATGTCGGGATTCAATGCCTGTTCGGGAAGTACTGACTGATAGATTTGCATCAGATCTGCACGTCTTTGAATGCTTTCGATGAGAGCTCTTAAGGCTTGACTCAGACTTTCGATATCGAATCGTTGACCAGAAGAATGACTTTCAAAATTAGTCACATCTAAGAACGGACACTGAAGACTCTTCGCTCGATTCTGTCCCTCTTCTCTTAAAAATAATAAATCCTTTTCGTTAATATTAGAATTGGCGGCAAATAATATGACAATTGGGAGGCCATGGAATGGAAGGCCGTCCTCCTGTTCGAGATCTGATAACAAAGTCTTCTCTAAGCTCTGTCTGACATATTCTAAAGTTTGATGATTGGAATAAACACAAAAACATCCCTTTGGAGTGAAATCGTTGGTACGAAAGGCGTTTTGAGGCAGATCTACGTCACCACCGATTATCCTGAAGTCCAAAGTGAACCGGGTCTTCTCCAACTCAAAAGTTTCGTTTATATCCTGTGAATAATCAAATATTTGGGTCAAAACAAATCAATCAAAACTCTAATAATTACCTTAATTGCAGAGCAGAGCTCATCACTCAAACCTCCAGAACCCAAAAGTACTAAATTTAAATGATTATTTGACTCTGAGAACCAGTGACTAGTTCTGGCCCCCGAGGAAAGCCTACAAAAACAGAGAAAAATGGATAAATTTTAGTATAACTCATATAACAAATGATTTATGTTTTGTGTGTTTCGAGTCATTAAATAATAGGTTAATATTGAAAACCATTGAGAATAGGAATCACTCCATAATACATACCTTCTGGCTCTGGAAGCGTTGTATTTCTCGATCAATACATCCATACAGTTTGGAAAAACAGGACAGTGTTCTCGGATAGGGCCGTGAATAAAACCTAAATGTCTGAGCAGCATAAGAGTCCGGTCCTGATCTAAACGTTCCAATGATTTGTATCTAAAAATCACAATAAAATATATGATTTTATTTGACAAAAGCGGACATTAATTCATACCTGGGGTCGTCCTGTAAGGCTTCGGTAATTTTTCCGATATCGTCTTGAGTTATAACACTTCCCGGACCTAAACTCGCGAAGTGATAGAAGAGAGTCGAGTGCTCTAAAAGCAATTCTTGGAAATTGATTTTCGCGCAGTCAGTGATCTCTTTTTGGTGTTCTTCATATATTTCGATCATATCGTGATCTGAAAGAGATTCATAACATTCCCGACCCATAAACAAAACGCGCACTTCTTGTAATGGCTTTCCGGGCGTCACATAACCCGTCTCTTGAAGAAGTTGTTTGAATTGATGTCTCATTTCTCGAGCTCTTTCCCCACTTTCGAGACTCAATCTGTGCTCAACAAACACTTGTTCGGCTTCGGGAGTGTCTAAGAGATCAAACGGAATTCTGGCCTCTGAGCCGTCTTCAAAGTCAACCTCATGCCAGCTCTGGTCCGGATTGTCGACAAAGTATTGATCAAAGTCTGGATGAGATCTGAGTCTATCTTTAATGGCTAACCAATCGGTCGGTTCACCGATAGTCTCGAGATCGGGTAACAGTTCGGTAAGTACTTCGGGCAGAACTCTTAAATACATCTGCATTTTGCGGCACAGGTAGTCTTCTTTGAGTTTCTTAATGTGACGTTTAAAGGTCAGGTGCGCTGAGTCCTGACCAAAGAGATCGCAATAATGCAAAAAGTCTTGGCTTTGAGATAATTTTTTATAAGTGCTGTTCCATAAAGTTCTATAATCAGTGATTTGTGAACGAATGAGGGAAAGGTAGGCATCGCTAGCATTTTCCAACTGATCCCTACGATTACGTGAAGATTCGATGAAAGACACGGTTTTGGATTTGCCTTTTGTTCGGTCAATGAGTTGAGCACAGGTTATGAACGCTAAGTCAACGTTAACGTTGTCGTGAGCCGACGTCTCTATTAATAATATGTTTCCCTTATATTCCTTTCTATTGACCAGACGTTCGGCTTCTTTGAGGTAATATTCACAGACCTCGTCGTGTTTAGTGGTGGCCAACACTATTGGCTTCTTTGTCTTTAATAGATTATTCAGTATGAGTGCAGTCAACTCGACCTGTCTTTCGATAGACCGGCCCTGAACTTCACTGACATCGAAAACACAGACAAAGCCGTCGACAGAAAAGCGGCCGTCATTTAGATATCTTTGTTCGTATTCTTTTTCGATTCCCAATTGGTTTTTGCAGATATACATCAGTTTCTCTGCTGAGGACAGACGAGTAGCGGCACAACGTTTATAGTAAGGCTCCGTTTTTCCACTTTTAAACGGTTGAAAACATGCGTCGTCTATGAACTCAGTCTGTTCTATAACACTGAACGATACATCGAAGCCCTCTTCCGATGTTTTGTTGGTTTCGCCCCAATAAAGCCAGTGCTCATTGTTTATAATACGACCGCTGAAGTCGGTCTGACTTAGGACTGAGATGTGGTCCGGACTGTAATCGTCTGCGAGCGGACGAATAAAACGATTGCACAGACAAGACTTGCCGACACCAACACATCCTTTCTCTTTTTCGGTGCCGGAAAGGCCGACCACTGCTATATTGAAGCACTTTTGATGGTTGGACTCTGTTTTTCGAGCCATTTTTAATGTCCAAAATGACTCGTTTGAAGAACTGTCGCAATGATTCGCCAGTTTCTCGATTTTCACAAATTGGCGGCAATTAAATGCATATTAATTAATGTCTGAACAACAGAAACGGCAATTTTGATCTCAAGTATTGCCCTCTGATCTGTTGGGGTCCACACATCTGATGATAAGATGAATACATTAATGACACAAAACCAGATTCGATGCTCTTATCGATCGATTTCATAATTGCCTTTCGTTTGAGTTTCAAACATATGATAAATCGATCGCTTCCTAAACAACAGATTAAATTCAATTCAATTAATTGATTCATAAATTTTAAGCAAAAATTAATTAACAAATGAATGAATAAATAATACTTTTTTATATGTTATGATAATTATTTAAATGGCGTTAAAAAAGAATATTATATTTATTGTAAAATTTATTTCATAATTATAGTGAAGAATATTATGACTCATATAATAGAAGATAAAAACAATTGAATCAAATGTTTAAATACAAATTTCATTGATTTGATTTCAAGATTAATAAAATTTCAATATTTGAAGGTTTAATCAAAAAAGAAAAGAAAAGTAAAACAAAACCAATTAAGAAATGAATTGATTATCGAAACCAAATTTTATAGCTCTTAACCCAATTTAATGAAAATATTTTGCATTTTTCCTTTTAAATGAATTGATAGTAAAAAATTGAGTTTCAATATTGAAGTTAATAACCATTTAAAGCAATTGCTTTCGAAATCGTTTTTTAAGACACAGAATAAAAAATGATTGAAACCAATATATAAAAACTAAATTGTTTTCAAATCTTTTGAAAATAATTTCAAATATCAATTGTATTTCAATAGTATTTTAAACTCAGAGACGAAGAAAATTCAGTAGAAAATAAAAAATGTGAGCACTGGTTGTGTGACAATAGATTGGAAATAATGTCGTATAATAAGAGAGCGAACTATCAATTGAAGAATCGCTAAGACATCGCCACTGACTTTGAGCTATATTTTTGTCTTTCAGGTCACGCATTAAGTGAATTGAGGCGATTCCTATACATTTGCTCCGATATCTCCTATTAAATCATTTTTGGGCTCAAATCGTGAGAAAAGAATTATATTAACAAAAATCGCGACAAAATGAGGGCTGGATTTATAAAATTATTGATTCGAGGGAAAACGGAAGGCAACAAAATTGGCAAACAGTCTGACCAATAGACCAGAGGCTAATCATTGCATCACTTTTCATAAAATATGAGTTTTCTGACAGAAAAAATTTATTGAAAATACAAAATGTGTTTTCTCTCAAAATAGAGAGCAAAGTATTCAAAGAAAATATATTCAAAAAATGTCTAATATTTCACAATCAATACTCTGGGACTCAATGTCTTGGAGTCAAACAAACAATTTTTTATATGAAGATTAATTCCAACCAAAGATATGTGAAATGAATATTTACTTATGAAAAAGTCATGAACTCAAACATATTCTTTGTTTAAAATACATTTTACGAGAAATACGATACTAAAGGAAACCAAGTCTTCATTTTTTGAAAAATTGCTCAAAATTTTAGATAAATAAGTGTTTTGCGGAAAATTAAAAGTGATCTGAGATCACAACACAACTATTGACTGACTTTTGTCTTCTAAAACATCACTAATTTAAAGGAAAGACAGAATAAAAGTCAATATAAATAGCGATTCGATAAAAATTAAAGTTTATTTTAGAGGAAAAATCAGTTCAAAAGCATTTATATTCGAGTGCTGTGGAGGCGACCCAAGAGATGATAGTTTAGGATAAGTTGAATAGATTGCCGGCTCTTATCAGACAGGACTCACTCGCTGTCACATTAATCGATGACAGTAATTACCAAGGTGAGCTATGATTAGTGTATAACCAAGTACATTGTTCAATATTCTTACAATTAGTTAATAACTACTCAGGCAATCAAATTAAGTTATGAGAATTTGTTCAATTAGATACCTGGCTATTTCTAAGGGAGAGACAGATCGCTAATAATTGATAAGAAAACAGTGTTTGTATCAAAGTTTATGTCCAATAAAAGAGAGAAAAGTTATAAAAGTGGAAAACCTTTGAGAAAACAATTTATTCCTTCAGGAAATTGAAAGTAGTTTTCGACAAAAACACATTTTTATACTTTTCTAACATTAGGTCTGAAAAATCAAATAATTTTTTATGAATTGAACTAAACTCAGTACTGACCAAAAAAAGATGAGTATATTTTCAATGCTATAAACGATAGACACGTAAAAGGGATTCAATTGAGTCTCCATTAGTGTCGGCGTAAATCAAATTGTTTTGAGAATAAATTCGAGCCAATACTCACACATATGTTCACTGAAAAACATGACTTATAATATAAAAAAGGCCTTCCAGTCATAGAATCTATCGATTCGGCGATTGTTAACATTTTTTATAAATATATTTTTTAATTTATAGTTTTTTTGAAAATAATTGAGAAAAAGGATAAGAAAGTGGAAAATAATTGCAATATTTTTCTCGTTAGTCGTGTTCAGGATATTCAGACCATTACTCAGTTTAAAGTTTAGAACAATAGAAAAGTAAATAAAATAAAATACAGCATAAAATCCCAAAAACGAAGAGAAAACTAAGAGATTAAACTTAAGTCAAGAACTGAGACGACAATAGGTGTCCATCTGTTCGACATTTTCATCATTTTTTACAATAAATATATTTATTGATTGTCCGTCAGATCTGGTTTATTGCTTTCAGAGAGTCAGCCTCTCCTTCATTACAGTCATAGCTTTCATTCAATTTATTATTTGTTTGAATTTTTCTCTAAACAATTGCTAAAGAAATCAATACAACAGTTCTCTGAACATAAGGTAAACGGTATTTGATTCGAATCCGAGTTTTCTCACAAATCCAATAGTTTTGTACAAAAATCATATGAATTAGTTATATATACCCGATATATATAGCGGTAAACATAATATGTATAACGATTTGCACAAAAAGTTAATATTAAATCAATTTTTGGCGCAAACATTTCACCCCTAAATCGCTCAAAGAATCTCTCAAATGAATATCGATTTACTAATTTTGGTAAAGGATTGGGGGTATACTCTATATTAGATGAGAATTGCAAGAGCATTCTAATCAATTTTTCAATAGTATAATCATTTTTTGAGGTCATTATAAATTTGAGAATATTTTGTGGGTTAAAGTATGAAAAAAGAATTGTTGTATACATTACTGATTCTAATGAATGTCTGTCTCTAATAATCCGGAAAACAAATAAAAATTACAGAATATTCACACAAATAATACATTTCTCGATATTGTGTTTACTTTTGAATTGAAATTCATTAAATATATGACTCAAATTGTGCTCATTAGTAGAGTTAATGTTTACAAATATAGATGATTATCAAGCTTACATTTCTACTCGAATTCATTTGCTGAGAATCTATTTACCTATCTCATACAATAATCTAGGATATGATCAGGCAATTCAAATTATATTTTAGGTTTATATCCGATAAAATTTGTTACTCAAATCAAAGGACACAATAAACTAATTATCAATAATTAAGAGATAAAAATCTATTTAATTAATGGCCGAAAATAATTTGAGTTGAGATTAATTGAGAAGTTTTAGTCCTTTTTACTGATTAAATGTTGTAAAATATGCATGCTTACTCTTCCATTAGGATTGTGAGTAATTTAATTTAATCAAAAACATTGTCAAAGCATTAACACCAGAGATGCCCAGAAGTGGTTTTGTCAATAAAATAGCCGAAGGAATAGAAAATACTAAAAACATATTTTAGATTCAGAACAGAATCTTCTGTTAAGATATGGTTTTGGGTGCAAACGACAGATCTATCAAATGTTAGATTACTTTCTTTTATCAAAAAACAAGTAATAATTGCAAAACATTATGACTTATAATAATTTTTTGTGTAAGTCTTATGACCACAAAATATCAAATAATTGACCCCTTTATCAGTTTATCTCACTTCTTATGTATAGTTATCGTCAACATTGAGTTAGTATTGGACACCATTTTATAAATATTCATCAAGATAAGTTATTAGATTCCGGTAAATTGACTCCACTCATAAATTGATCCGATATTTATGTTATTTTTGACAAAATATATAACAATTAAAATGAAGACAATGAGTGAGTTATGAGTCAATACATATAATTAAAATAATTAACAGAATAAATATAAATCAATAAAAAAATTAAAATTTTGAATTAAATATTATGGGGAGGGGTGAAAATGGCGGTCATATGTTCAATTAAAAGGGGGTTTCCCAGAAAAGATCAGATGAAAAGCCACAATGAAAGACATGAATTAGTAAAGCGCTTGGTCACCTTACACACTATTCTTCAACATAATTATTCAACTCATAAGAAATATGATCAGAAAATGAGGAATAGTTTTGTTTGAAATCAACAATAAATAAAAAACAAATTTTTATCAAAATTTTGTGGACACAAATTTTAAGAAATAGTATTTATGAGAAAAATATTGTAAGAAAATCAATAAAATTAAATAATAAAATAAACAATAATTTAATTAATGAGAGAAATATATAATTAATTAGTCATACCTTTAATTGAATAAAAAATAGATAAATTTAAGAGAAGAGATAAAAAACATTTTCAATCAGTGGTAGCAAACAGTGAAATGGCAGCTATTCGTTCACTCGTTTCAAACACATTCAATAATCTGCCATGTTAATCTCTTACCAATGTGTCATGCGCATTGCTCAATCAAATTGTTAAAAGGCGTGTATTTACATTTTTTGTCTCTTTGATTGCATCAGAATTGCAAACTTGATACAAACCGGCTAAGGTTTGCTTGTTTCTTGTTTATGTTGACAAATTAAGCAATCTCATTTATTTAAAAGCAATTAATTGAGTTCAATATTTGTTTTTTGCAAAATAAAATCATGTTTTCCTATTTTGCTTTAAATCAATTGAAGAATTGGCCGCAATTTCTTCGGATGAATCACAGCGACGACGAGTTTTACGGAACGAGTGGCCAAAAAGCAAAGCCGTGTCGGGCCTGCAGTGACTTTAAACAGTGGATACAATTGCAGAACAATTCTATGAAAAATCAGAACAACAATAATAGTAGTGATCATTCAAATGATGAGAAAGAGTGTCCACTAAGTCGTGACCAATTGGGTCGAAACAGTTGGTCTCTTTTGCATACAATTGCCTCATATTATCCAAAAGAGCCGACGGCTGACCAACAAAAAGATATGAAATTATTTATCGAAACCTTTTCGCGACTCTATCCGTGCGAACACTGCGCTCAAGACTTCCAAAAAGATATAGCATTAGATTCGCCACAAACTCAAAGTCAACAGTCATTAAGTCAATGGTTTTGTCGAATCCATAATAAAGTTAACAAAAAATTAGGCAAAAAATTATTTGATTGCAATCGAGTGGACGAACGATGGCTTAATGGATGGTCTGACGGCTCCTGTGATTAGATTTCTTGACTTAAATCTCGAGAATTTATTTTTTAATAAAAAGAAAAACAATTTCTTTATTTAAGACAATAATTGTTTATAAAATTACATTATTTTTAGTTAATATTTAATAATAAAAAATAATTATAAAAATATTAAAAATATATTTTTAAGTGTAAAGAATACCACAGAATATTTGAGAATCATTTTGATTATTATTATCTTCTCTTCAAACTATTTCTTTCAATTCGTTTGATAAGAATATGAGGCCAACGGATCAGTTCCAGTGATGTCCATAATCTTATTCTTTAAGTCTAATAATTGATTTCTTTGGTTTTGATAACTGGATTGACTCAGAATATCTACCCATTCGTCACATTGTTTTTGATTACTACAACCCATTAAATGCTTTTTATCCAAATCACTCTCAAAACCTAATTTCAAATTCAATTCAATTTATAATCGATTAAAACAAATAAAAATCTATTACACAATGAAAAGGCGAAGGGAAGGGCTGACTCGTCCTCTCTTTGGACGCGACACATCTCAATGATGAGTACACCAATCGGTTCCTTATTATAGACCCCTCCGTATTCATTGACGCGATAGTAAAACAAAAGATTGCCTCTAAGTTTAAACCACCGCTCTTTATATCCTTTAATGCAATTTATTTTATTAGTTATTATTTTTTTAAATCAATCCAAACCTTCTCTAAAGCCTGCGTTCGGGTTCTTATGATAGATTCGGCCCTCTTTTATGGCCGGACCCGAAGAGTATTGGCTTAACTCCCTTTCATTGAATCGCATTTTTAAAACCAAAATATTAGTCATAAACTAAACAAGAAGTCACCAAAAAGTCATAAAATTTATCTCCAAATGATTTGTAAACAAAAGTTTTGATTTAAATTCAAAATGCAGTCCAATCTAACAAATATTTTTGTAGACAAATAATTGTGTTATAAAGCAATGATTTTCAACAAATATGAAAATAAAACATATGTTTCTAATCTAAATAAACGTAACATTTTTATGATGACATCAACACTACATTCAAAACATTATTTTCTTACCGAAAACTATTTAAAATCTATTTAATTATATTTGAAATTTGATTCAATTAAACAAATATTTCTTTTAATTTCTTCTTATTGTATGTAATTTGAAGATAATTTTGAAATTTGAAAATCGATGGCAAACAGACGGACAGCACATCAATATTCCTGTAAATTTGGTTTTATTTTATTTTATGAGAAAAATATTTATTTTAATTTAATTGATAGCAAATGGAAATGGATTTACAAACGATTCCGGTTATGAGCCGTTGGAAACACAAAATGACCAAATGATTGATGGACTCAGAAGTAAAGTGGGAGCCCTTAAGTCTGTTAGTATTGAATTAACGTTTAAATTATCATTAAATCAATTAATTGTTTAATTCAATTGTCAGTTGACATTAGATATGGGCGAAGAACTTAAAGATCAGAACCTATTCCTTAAAGATATGGACAACACGTTCGACTCGGGTTGGGGTCTGTTGTCTTCATCAATGAATAGAGTGAAACGAATAGCCAATTCCGGACAGAATCGTCATATCCTTTATCTGATATTTTTCTCGTTTTTCGTTTTCTTTATTATTTATGTTTTAATGAAATTTAGATAATTTTTTGATTAGATCTTTAAATTCAATATATTTTCTTAATATTAATAACAATTATTATTTGCAACAAATTCTCAGTACTCTTATTATTTGTTATCAATTTAGTGGTCTTTAAATTATGGATTAATAGAGTTTTACTCATTTATTGATTTAAATAATGAAATATTCGTTAAATTCTATGCGATATTATTTGTCTCTTAATTATTATATAAATTGTTTCCAAATACACTCTAAGAGTTATTCCATTAATGAAATATTTCAATATTGAGTTGTTTTTGAGTATAAATGAGAATAATTTTATTTAAAATTTTTTTATACAATTAGTTAATTGTATTCAATAAACGCAAAGTTTTTTGAGACAAACAAACATTTTGTATGACTTCGAAAACAACGAAACAAATGAGAATCCTTTGAGAGTCAAAACAAATCATTTATTACATAAATGAGATAATTATGTAATTTTTGAAATATTATATAATCTCAGGGTTTGTATCGTTTCTGACCAATGATTTGAGGAAAAAATAAACAAAAACAGAAAATTGATTTCTATTTAATAAATTTTATGAAATAATTGAAAAAATGATTTAAAATGTATTTGAATTCAGACTATAAAAGCAAAAGAGAAATATAATTATATTATACAGAATTACTGTCAAAAAAATTAATCAATTGGTTGTCATATAATTAATAATAAATTACCGATAAATACATTTCATTAATCAAAAGATAATTTAAATAAAAACTTTTTTACAAAATAATATTTAATAAAATTTCATATCCAGTGATAAAATAGTCAAATATTGAAATTTTACTATTTTTTTATTTTTTGCTGTTTTTTAAAATTATTAATTATTATTAAATAGTTATAAATTTAGTCATACAATGATTTACAATTAAAAGTTCTACTGAAGAACAATGCCGTCATCGGTGGTCGCGATAACAAAGCATTCGGTGCCGACGTCTGGTATATTGGATGGCATTCCAGAAGGGGATGAAATGGGGATTTCCATTGTTGTGATTCTTTGTTGTTGATTAGCCTTTGCCTTTGCGTGGGTCAGGATATGAGACTTCAGATTTGTTGATTGTGCGAACTTTTTGGAACAGCCGTCGAAAGGACAGACATAGGGCCGATCGCCTGCATAGCAAAAGCACTGATAAGACTATTATTGTATAAACAAAACCTGAGTTGTGACCGACCGGTGTGTATACGAACGTGTGTTCGCAAATTGAAATCCAATGAAAACCTTTTGCCACAGCCTTCGAAAGTGCACTGAATTTCAAAATTCATTTCAAACCGATTATTAAAATAATTTATTGGATGAGAAGGACATCACCTGAAATGGTTTTTCTCCCGTATGAACCAATTGATGTCTTTTCAATTTACTCGATTCAACAAAAGCTTTGCCACATTCGGCACAGACATGCACTCGAGGGCCGTGAGTGTGAAGGTGTTTGCGCATTGCGCTGTTGTCTCTGAACATTTTGGAACAACCTTTCAATCAACAGAACAAAATGTCAACGAAATTCATTACTTTCATCTCTCACTTTACAAACCTTTATGAGGACAGGCTATTGTTCGCGACTCGTCTTCCAGAGACTGTTTCCGGGGTTTCATTCTTACGATTAAAAAATAACAAAAATTATCAAAAGAATGACTTAATTAGAGATCAAATACTTTGCGAATTCTGCCAATTGTTTTGGATCCGAGAGATCGACTCCGGGTATGCCTTCGCGAGGAATCTTCTTAATTCCGGTCACGTATTCGTTAATATTTAGCTGAGAATGAGATGAAGAGGACAAGTCGTCGTCCATATTTGCCGCTACTATTTCTTCTGCAATCGTAGCGAACAAACAATTGAATCCTGAATTTATTGACACAAAACAAGTGTTGGAACCATACCCTCATCAGTACCCGTCGCCCACATCGTGACACTGAACTCTCCCTCCAAAGTTTTGATTTGCACCTGTTTTTGTTCCCATTTTCTATTGGAAGCGCCGCCGCCCGACCGCTGTTGAGACGACTGCAAAAGTGTAGTTCCGCTCTGAGCCGAACGTTTGTTTCCTCGTTTTGCTCCCGAATTCACAGAAGAGGCTATCATTTCATTAAATATTAATTAAATTCAAAACTAATCCCAGACTTCAGACCTGATCTTCTCTTTTTAGTAGTGGTTGGAGTCGTTTCGATCAGTATTTCGGGAGCACTGGAAGGGAATACCGAAACATCGTTGTGGTCGTCGTCGTCATCATTCCAGTGCCGAACAAAGTGGTCGTCGTCTGGTTGGAGGGCAACCATTTGCCGGTCTATTAGTTATAATTCAATTCATTATTCCTTTGATATAATAAATAATAATAATAAGTGTTTAGAATAAAAACTCTTATCAAAAGTGTTGTTATCTAAAGATATTACAAAAGTTTATGTTTAATACCATTAACTCTAAACTCAATTAAAATCATCAAAAGCTCTCAAATATCGTAATTATTTTATATAAAAATTGTATGAAATGCCAAACATATGCTATTTTAATAGAAAACAATTATAAAATCATTACAAATATAATAAATAAATGTTTTGGCATTTAATTAAAAATTTCTATTCATTGAATAATTTGGACAAAAAAGTTCTTAAGAAGAATATTCGTAAATAACACCAATTATTTAGATCTAATGAGACATTAAATCAAAGAAATAAAAGAAGAGAAACAAAATTCAAGGCATAAACAATCAATCATTTGATTGAAACTCAAATAATCACTCAATCATTGAATCAATGAAATGATTATTATTTAAAAACAACAAAAACTGTGAATAAATGATAGAAATTCATAGAATCGATGTCTTAATAGTCTATAACTCGATATCTATTAATAGTTTTTGAATAAGTGATCAAAAATATTGCAAAAACTGTTTTTATGTATAATTAATGTTAAAATAAGAGATAATTATATCGAAGACCGCAATAAATGACCGCAAAATTGCATAAAAAGAGAGAATAAAAGTTTTTTTTTCTGTAGAAACAGAAAGTTATGAGTGTTTTGATGTCTGAGAGTCTGTTTGTGGTTAGTGTCAAATGTCTGTTCCATACCGTCATTGTCTGAGTCAGAGTCTTCCTCTTGTTTGATGTGGACAGGAATGGCTTCGATCTCCACTTCTTGCACTTCGACTATTTGTTCGTCTGAGTCGGCCATTAATGTCAACTCAATTGCATGTGTTGTCAATTATGGCGAAGCAAACAATGATGGCTGCGATCAACAGTAATGGCAGTCAAAGCAATGGCTGACTCTTTCAGATGTTCACAACTATGGCCGCAATTGTGTTCACAACACTCAAACCCATTCAATGTAGACGTACTAATCACAGACCACTCCCTTCTTTGCCATATTTGAAAAACGTCACAATGAAAGACATTTGTTCTCAACCAATAGTAGCCCTCCCTTTCACTCTCAGTTGTCTGCAATCTTACAGTTCATTCAATTTAGTACTCAATTATCCAAATATCACAATCAAATGCCAATCATTTTAATTAATCACCAAAACAACACTCATTCAATACATTTACACTTAGTTTTTATTTAATTCACTTTTAGTATTGCTATAAATTTATTATAAATATTATTTAAATCTAAAGTATTAAGACTTTGAAACTATATTTAGCGTAAACTGTATTAAAGAATTTAGCTTTAATTAGAAGTAGCGCTCGGTTTGAATCAATTAAAAATCTATCTTCAATTAATCATTTATTA
>LBFM01003926.1:0-14884 GCA_000988765.1 Achipteria coleoptrata | reverse complement strand
ACGTTCGGGTCTTCTGAAAAATATTTTACAAAAACATAACAAGAAATAGAAATGAAACCATAGCTTCGAAGCCATGTATTTCTCTCAACTCAATTAGTTGACTCATTGCTATAATATCCGACATAATTAATATTTTAAATGTAAGTACAGAAAAATCATATTCTTAATTAATTCTCAGTTCTAAAAAATTGAACTAGAAAAAGTTAAGCAATCATTAATTTTTTAGATCAGCATATTTTTCAATACAACCTAATTCTCAATATTTGTTTATAAATGTGTGAATATCTGATGTTTTTTGCAATTTATTAAATGCATTGAATTAATAGGACTGTATTATGTATCATGTTCAATTTATTTGGAAATTTCAAATTAGGGTCTATATAATTTAAAAGCTCTATGGTTTAAGATTAACGCTTGATGCTTTTATTTAATTTAAATAAACTTGATCATTTTTATCAAAAATATATGTCAGTATTCAGAATAGTATCTTAATATCAATGAACTGATCATACAATTGATACAATCATAGCTTTTATCTTAATTTATATAATGAATGTTGACAAGGTATAATAATAATGATCAAATAAAAACTGAATAATCAGTAAAAATCAAAACTATAATTAAGTGGATTTATCGAATGATCACATTTTTTGACCATTTGATGAATAATCTGAACCATTAATTAAACACATTTTACTCAATAAATGTATTACATTTCAAATAAGAGTAAATCCGAGACATATCACGCCAGCCATCAGTAAGTATGAGCCCAGAGATTAAATTTTATCTATCTTTTATGAATGAGTACTCAATAGTGTCCTCTCAGGTTTCAGTGTCGTTGGGGACAGAATGACAAAACTGGAAGTTAGGGTTACTTTTATTTTTAAATCAACGATAAGTTCTTTGAACTCATTTTTTCACCTTTTTATAGCAAATCATTTTATAAGCAAATCACTTTTGAGTTGTATCTACTAATTAATTAATCTACCATCAAATCTACCAATTGTACATGTTTGTATGTTCTACGACCACTCAATTAGTGAGTTCACAATTTTTTAGTCAAAAATTTAAACAAAATTTCTTTTTAAAATATAAATTCAATTGTTTTTATCGATTTTAAGTTTTATGTGTTTATCGACAAAAAAACGAGAGTTTATCCAAAATGAAATTAAATTAACTATACTTTACACACAAATTGTATATCATTTGATGGCATTTAAAAATATAATTTATGAGGGATGCGCAAGGTGGAGTTTCAGAAATACCCCCCTCCACCACCCCTAGAGCTGGAAAATTTGAGACAAAAACTGAAGCCCAGACCCCCTAGACCAACGGACCTTGCGCATCACTGATAATTTATAGTCCAATCAAAACAGTTGATCTGATGCTTATTTAGAGCTGACATCAAAATCGAGTTTACCCTCCATTAGACGGTCTCTCGTTTATAATTTATCGCTATTTTATATCAACATTTGAAGTCTTGGAACGAAACAAACCCGGAGTTTATATTTCAGATCAAAATTTCGTTTTAATTCCATTTCATTTCATTTATTTTTATACTTCGATTCGTGACTACAATTCTGTGTCTGACTCTTGATATGAGTATAGAATCCCAATATTAATATAGTATTGGATTTCATCGAGCAATCTATTGAATGTTGTATTGATTTAATGAATCTTTCAATCAATTCTCTCATTAAATGATATAATAATAATAAAATTAAAAAAAATTTCGACAATTTTTTCATTGCATACAAAATACTGTGATTTAAATATATTGGTTGTGAGATGTGTGGAGTCATTTCAGTTCAATCTATATTTAGATCTCTCATTGATCTTTCAAAACTAAAATTGTATATATATTTATTTCATCCTACAAATGGTTAAAACAGGAATGATCAAGGGGGCTTTGAAGATAGATTCGAAAAATAGACCCCTAGACTCGAAATTTTGAAAATGATCCCTTCCCACCTAGAATTGAAAGCGGAAAGAGGGGGGCCTACCGGAGAAAAGAGGGTAAAATAGCCGCCAACAGGGAAAAATGGTCGAAACACAAACAAAGACCGAGGTGAAGCTATTTGAAGGATGAAATATTCTTTATTTTTGATGCTTTTCACTGAATAACCGGGTTTAATCAATTATTAGGGCCATTTAAACTATATTAAACTGATTAAACGGCGACTTGTGGTTGAAATAGATTGCTCTTTGGCTTGGGCATCCCTGGTTAATAATTCAAATCCAGATTTCATTTGAAAATTCTTATTTAGAATTAGAAGTTATGAAATGTTTTAACAGTTATTTAAATCAACAAATAATCCTAATCTCAAACTTTTTATTTTTTTTATCCAATCATTTTTAAAACACACTAAATATAACTCTATTCAAGTGTTTAGCTCTGAATATTGAGTTAATAAAATAGAGACCAAATGAAAAATGAATGTCAAAATCAATTTATAGTTTTCAAAATCAAGAATTTAATGAATTATTTGTTGGAATAATTTTTTCTGTGATTTAAACGATTCAAATCAAATGCATTTTTATTAGTTTAACAAAAAATTTTACAAAATTTAAATAATTATAGAAAATATGTTTTGAAAAATACAAATAATTGAATTGAATTATAGAATATTAGAAAAATATTTATTATAATACTATTCATTAAAAACTTTGTTTACGTTTAATACTTATTCAAAGTTTTCCAGAGGAAGGGCTTCGTGTTTATAGTGGTTAACTCCGGTCGCAAATTCTGAGACGGTATTTCCAGAACCATTTAGAACCCATTTAGTGGTGAGAAGTCCCTGCATTCCAACCGGTCCTAAAACAAAATAATTACAAAATGTTATAATCAAATAATATCTGAGTAAATAAAATATTAGGACAAGACATACCCCGAGCGTGTATACGGCCAGTGGATATGCCGACCTCAGCTCCTATACAATGAAATATAATATCTGTTAATTTATATCAAATACTAACAAAAGATTCACTCAAATTATGTTTCAGTAATTCTATGAAATATAATAATTATTGACCTAGACCAAAACGATATCCGTCAGCAAACCGTGTGCTGATGTTATGAAAAACACAGGCGCTGTCAACACTCTTCTGGAATAGATGTGCCGTCGATTCTAGTGATCAGTAATGGAATTATTATTAGAAAAGTTAGTGAAGTCATTGCTATTAATAGCAGATAGCATACGGTCTTCAGTCACAATAACATCTGTGTGTCCGCTCCCGTATGTATTGATGTGTTCGATCGCGTCCTTCACGTCGTCGACAATCTTTGAATAAATAATTTGTTGACTTTTGAATAATAATTTTAAAAACATTTGTCATACCTCTATAGTGAGTGCCAGACCTCCATATTCTATTCTCAATGATTTGGCGGCTGGCGGTCCGAATGTCAGCTTCTGTGCCAAACGGGGACCGGAATATAACGAGACGTTCGCTTCTTTCAATTGACTGCAAAGTTGAGCAAAGAATTGGGATTCAAGTAGTGATCGATGCAATAGAAGTGTTTCCATGGCATTGCAAGCAGCAGGGTAATCGCATTTTGAATCCAATACTTGATTAATACAAATTCAATTAATCCATACAATTATCACAACAAATAGGTTTGTCTGCTGTAAGACAATAGTTACCGATTTTAAGCGCTTTATTCAGGTCTGCGTTATTGTCGACAAAGACGTGACAAATGCCTTCACTGTGTCCGAGCACTGGTATTGATTTGCTCTGTTCCTGTATATTGCGAACTAATTCATTGGATCCTCGGGGTATCACCAAATCGATATAGTTGTCCAGTTGTAGTAATTCGCTGACGTCGTCCCTATTGCTTACCTAAAAGTATATATAGATTGTAAGGACATTAATCAAAGAGTAGAGCGCCTACCAGTCCTATTGCATTCTCTGCTGATTCGTAATGAGAGAGAGACTCACGAATCAAATTAAACAGATATTTATTGGTATGATGTGCTTCTTTGCCTCCTTTAGCCAAAAGTCCATTTCCAGTGGCAATTGAAAGGGCGGACACTTGAGGCAAACAGTCTGGACGTGACTCAAATATCACCAAAAGCACACCCAAAGGCACAGTTATCTGTTTTAGTTGAATGCCATCAGCTATTAATGTGTGGCGCAAACACTGTCCCAAAGCATTCTTAGATTGGTTTGCGATTTGAATCAAACCGTCCGAAAGACTATTCAATTTGTCTGAAGTGAGCGATAATCGCGACAAAAGTGGTTTCGATAAACCTTTTAATAAATAATATATTCACTCCTTTTCATTGTTTTAATTAATCAATATTTGAAATACCCGTCGATTCCGCTTCTCTCAAGTCCTGAGCGTTGGCCACAAGAATTTCATCCTTTTTTGTTTGCAAAGAATTAGCGATTCTTTCGATTACATCAGACCTTTGTTCCGGAGTCAGGGCCTGAAGAATACGACTTCCTTTTCGAGCTATAAACGATTGACAGGTTTTTGTCATTTCGAGACAGATATCAAAATTGAAAGAAGAAATTGAAAAATTCTTAACATATAATAACTTAGAATAGTTTTCTTTAATATGAGAAAAATGTTTGAATCAGACTCTTGATATGTATTGAGACAAACGACAAATATTTCTTTTATGAAATGTTTGAGTATAGCGTCGGGTTCTGACAATTAAACGGGAAATACAAAAAATTCATACAATATTTATGAACTATTGATTTGAAAGATATTTAGCCAACACTTCAAACTATAAGCAGAATATATAGAAATCAAAATAATTTATCCGATTCTGAGTGAAAGTATATTAACACAAATGAATTTCGAGAATTTCTTATTCATTAAAACCTCAAAGGAATCGTTAAAAAGCTTTTTGTGTGTGAAATGAATCGCAAATCGGTTACAGTTTTAGCGCAAACAATGAACTCCTCAGTAGTTTCTGATAGTCTTTTGATTATATAATTTATTATTTCCTCAATGTTTTAGACCTTTTTTAGAATAACTAATTGTTTTGTTCATCAAATTCATGAAAATTTGCCAAAATTTCTACTTTAAAAAGTAGCCCTCTTTATAATATTAATTATTGCAAAATGAGCAATGTCAAAATTGAATAGCTTTTAAAATAAAAATAATACTGCTGTTAATGTGAATATTTAGCGCTAAAAATAAGAGATGTTCAAGGAGAGTGCCAATTTTCTCTTCAAACACAATGAAACTCACAGTAATAGCACAGTAACCGCTTTTTAAAACAGCCATGCTTACCCCAAGAATTTGAATATTCATTATTCGGTCAATTGGTTTATTAAAGACTTGAATTTCTTGGAGATCTCTGATTTTAAAATGAATTTTAAACAAATAGTTTTTAAAAGCATTAATTATAGCGAAAAAATTGTTTGAATACTTTAAATGTAATCTTATATAATATGAAAACTAATTATCTTAATTGAAATCAATTGATGACAAATTGCGTTCTCAACTATTATAAGCTTTTTGAGCGCATATCTAATTAATACGAATATACGACAATTTATACAACAGTTCTTCAGTTTATTAATAGCTTTCCACTGCTCTCATGAAAATTCATTCTTCACATTCAAAGGCTGAACGGAAGGCATGAAATACAGAGAAATGTTGACAAAAATATGATTAAATATAGATTATTGGGTTCGGAGCTCATTATCATAAGGAATAATAAGCAAATTCTTTGATGGTTGTCCGGAAAGACTCCAAAAATGTTTTAATTTACATGAAAGTCCAATAGATTTCAATTAATATAAGATAAATGCCTTTTAATCTCTAATAATTAGAGTCTATTTCATTCAAAAGTTTAGATAGAAATTGAATTTTGAGATTTAATTATCAAGTTTTTCGAAATTCATTCATTCATTATATTTATATTAATTCTAATCATAAAATAATTTTTAAGATTTGTATTAAATTTTCAGAGACTATCAAACTTTTATATCAAATTATTTAAATGTTTTTTGAAATTCTCAAAGAATTCTCAAATTATTCTTAATTAATGAAAATAAAACTATTGATAGAATAAATCTCTGATTAAATCGATAAGATTGAGGTCAACGGGGAAAGTGCTTTGGGTTTACAGAGAAGTGTCATTCAAGTTGGAGCCACATATTAATTTGTGGCTAATATCCGCTCAACTCTTTATAATTGAGAAATTATTTTTGTTGAATTTTTTTGATTAAATAAATAAATCCCTTATAAAACTTAGCACTACTTACTAAGGTTCAAGCACCGTGTAATGAAATGATCTGTACATACCATTTGCTGCCAATGCCTGGACAGCCACCGTCTCGTGTTTTGTTTGTGTAAAGAAAGTGCCCACTCTTTTGCCGCTAATAATTTTATTTATGGCCTGATCTTCAGTTCCATTGCAGATAACAACGGAAACTCCTCTATCGAGAGCCCAGGCGGCGGACTTCACTTTTGACTCCATGCCTCCCAGTCCAACACGAGATTTGCCTCCAAAAGTAACGATTCCATTATTATATGGTGAGTATGTGTGTAAAAGTCGGGCGCCCTCTTGATTTGGTGGTAGAGTATAGATTCCATTTACATCTGACATAAGTATTAGAGAGTCAGCGCCCACTTCAACAGCTAAATGTGCGGCTAAGCTGTCGTTGTCCTGAATACTAATGACCTGTCAATACATACAACAGTTATAAATCTTTACAATATTTTAGGAATAAAAGAGAAAATCGTTTCAATTGAGTGGAGATATCACTGAACGCAACAAATAAAGAGTTAATTTAAGACAAAACTCAGAATATGTGGAACAGATATAACACCGAAGTTTTCCTTTGAATAAAGAGAAACAATCGGTGCCTACTGTACCCCTTTAGTAATGTCCTTTAGTAATATGTCCAACCCTACCCCGGCTAAGTCGCTGTCCGGCATCGCAGGTGAGACGACAGCGTCGTTGGTGTTTATAATCGGAATTATATTCAGATTCAAGAGTTCCAAAACAGTTGTCCTTAAGTTGTATCGAGAGATAGGATTATAAAAGTCTGGTTTTGTCACCAAAACCTTTACAAATAAAAAATATTTATTTAACACAAAAAACACTTTTAGAGAATTGAGTACTAAATCAATGAATAAATAAATGGATTAAATTCATAATAATCTTTTGACAATTCAGACCTGTGCGATATGAACACCATATTGCGTGAACATTGCATCGTAGAGAGCCATTAGACCACTTTGGCCCACAGCAGCAGCAGCTCGAGGCTCGGGACCGGCTGTTTGTCTTCGGATTAACTCTTTTGGTGATAGAGTTTCCCTCATAGACATAGACATTCTTATTTCTGCGCCCAGTCTTTGTTTTCCAAAAGCAACGGCACCACTGGTCACCATTAATACGTCTCTGCCCTCATTATGCAATTGAGAGACCTGTTCCACAATTGAGGCTAATCTTCCTAACGCTAATCCGCATTCATCTTCTCTGGTAATGACAGCCGAACCCAACTTAACGACAATTCTTTGAGCATTTTTTAGATCACCTCTCGTTTCAAATGCTTTTTTCAATACATTTTTATCGGGATTGGGATCACTCTCTGACAGCTTCTGCAAGTGATCCTCAAGAGCTCTCAGACCTCTCTTGCCATTAGATATATTACGTACAGGTTTTAGATGTGAGCCAATCGATGGACGCAATAAAAGTCTTGAAGTTTTGTTATTAAACTCAATAACTATGCTTTTTGTGAATAAATTATTCAAAGCGTATAATAATTTTGACATTTTTTCAAATTTGTTAACAAAAAAGTTTGACTAAAAAATGAAACCAAAATTAATGTTTTACGAGAAGAATATACAAATAAAAAGTATTAAATATTAACTATCAACTTATGTATTCAAATATATAGTTTAAATAATTCATAATTTGATCACAAATTGAACTCATTTGCAGAAGTCTTGATTCAAAATGTTTGTCTTCACTTCAATCAACTTTTTCTTATATAACAATTGTCTCATTAGAGGTGTCTCCCAATAGACATCCGATCAGAATATCTTTTCACAACTAAAAGACAAACGAAAAAAGTTATCATTTATTACACTATAAAAGAGAGAAAAAGTTCAAACTATTTGAGTGTTAACTGATATTAAACTCGTGAGAAGTGGTTTGAAAATATCACTAATTCTTAACAAAAGTGAGTGTTTCTTACATTTATTCTCAGTATTGGTATCAGTTTTCATATTTAACACTTGAATTGTAGACCAAAACAAAGTTTAATAAAATTGATTTTTATATCATATTTAAGTACATTATTCTCACATTAAAATACTTAACAATTAGTAATACATTAAAAGGACTGTGTGTTCAAAGATCGACTTTCCTCTCAAAAAAAGGTTTATCACTCAAGTTCTCTGATTTTGAGTTTCTTCACAGTTCTAGCATATGGTTCGACAATAATTTCTAGAAACTTTAGTAGATCAAGTCAATTTATTTGTTTTGTAATTGAACAGGGTTAACACTTATCCATTTAAAAGTCATTGACTTTGACATAAATCAAGTAAATTAATAAATTTCAAATAAAAACTAATTAATCAAACATTGAATTATGTAATGAATGAGTAAAACCAAATCTGATCACTCAATTGTCTGACTAATCCACACAATTATGTGATGCAATCACTAAATATCGATCCCTTTTGACGCATAATCAATGAAAAAGAGACACAAATTATGTTATAATAACTTCGGGTTTCGATGTATTGTTCGTTAAAATTATTCTCTAAAAGTTATTTAATATTTGATTACAACATAATGTGATAAATGAATATAAAACTAAATATTTACTAAATTTTTATAGATATTTGTTAAATAAGAGTTAAAATTATATCTGGATAATTTGATTTAATTGGTTAAGAGTTAGTAATCTGGCGATAACTCACATTTACCGACAACTTTGAGAATTGGTGATCAAAACAAATTAAATGGAAGTGTTTTAAAGTTATTTACACTTCGAAATAAACTTAAGCCTTACATCAAAATGAAAAAACAAATCAAATCATACCTTATTTGAGAATTCAATAAATTATCCTGAGTATGTCAATAACTTTTATAATCGATTAAAACATAAAAGATATTTTCTTTTCGAAATAATTGCAAAATTTATTTTAGAGATTTGTTTGATGTCACTAAATATGATAAAAACATGTGTCAAAAACGAGTCTCAATCCTGTTTTGATGCCTAAAAGGCATTCGTCGGACAAAAATAATTTACGAAATATATTGAATTTCTTGAATATTGAATAAATAGAGTCTTTATTTAATAGAGATTCGATGCTCTTAATTGATATTAGACTGAAATTAGAATAATTTGTAGTTTGAGTTCACATTACATTCACATCTCTCGGGATTAAAGTCCTTTGCATTCAGATTCAACCGGTTTTCCATAATATAAGTGTTTACAGAATTTATTTATTAATTTAGAAGAATATTAGAGAATCAGTAAATAATAATTTCCGACAAAAGAATAGCAATTATTTAATCCTTTAAAAAATAAAAATATTTACAAACTTAAGAAATATTGTGATAAAGAAATTATCAAATTTGATTCCATATCTAATCTAAACTAGATAACTTTAATATCTCATAATTTAGTAATAACTTTCAATTCTGAATCATATGTGCAATAATTTAATGATTTATTTTTATTTTTTATTAAATTCTGTTTAAAGTCAAATAACAAGGACTTTATTTATCAATAAATTTTTAATAATTAGTTTAATTAGTTTTAGCCTTCAATTATTTCTAAATTTTAAGTAATAATAAGAACAAGGTGCTGTTTTTGTTATCTTTTTTTAAAAAGAAGAGTTGAGAAATTTGATATAAGAATAAATTTCCAAAAAGTGGAACAATTTGTTAGTATTAGACATAATATTAGAATTCAAACCTAAAACAAATATTATTGAACACAAACTTATTTAAAATCAAATTAATTCCTGTTCTTCATATTTGTAGCCAATTTTACCCCAAAATAGTCCTAAATCTATGCTATTATACATGATATGTAGATGAAATGATATAAACAAATTGATATTTAACACCAAATTTTGCCAATAAATCATGATACAAATTCATTTAAATTGGTTAATACATTTAAGTTATCAAGATAAATATAAATAAATTTAATTCTAATTTGAATTTAATATAAAATTTATTTAAATTATTAAAATATACTTACATTTAATAATCACCCAAAAAGTCAAACACTTTTAACAAATGTTTTAAACAACACTTTCTTATGATTTGAAAACTAAGTTTAAGTCTAAGAAACAAATTCTTATTAATCACTAAAATCCGGAATTTTATTGAATTTTGGGTTTTTATGGGGTTTTTAAGGGTTTCATTGAAAGCAAATGAGGCTAATTTAAGTGGAACTGGTTATCTCATAAAGACCCTGCAGCTATCAATATTTTGAATATTTTTGATTACCGAAAACAAATTTGAATAATGTTACCTTGAAAGTTTGCAAATCTTAATTTGTATCAATCAGTTAAAAACTGAAATTTATTTTTGAAAATAATAGAATTTTCAATTAACATAAAAGAGCTTGCACATTATTAAACTCATTAAAGACATTCTATTAACTGTATGATATGGCTGCTCCCAATCCGAAAATATCCACCAATCAAACAGATATTTGATGGACAGTCATATTGATATGATGTGCTTCTTTGCCTCCTTTAGCCAAAAGACCATTTCCACGGGCAGACACTTTAAGCAAATATTTTGGACGTGATTCGAATATCACCAAAAACACACCGAAAGGAACAGTTATCTCAGAATCTAGGTATATCCAACAAATATAACACATAGTCTTGCTTTGAGTGTGAACTATCGGTGCCTACTATTATAGTCGTCTAGTAAATTATCGAATCCTACCCGAGTAATTTCTGTAAGGCGTTAGCGTTGGTACTTATAAGCGGAACTATATTCAGAGCCAAGAGTTCCAAAACAGCTGTCCTTAAGTTATATCGAAGGATAGGATTAAGTCTAGTTTTGTTATCAAAACGTTTCAAATAAAATAAATAATATTTATTTAACATAAAAAACACTTTTAGAGAATTAAGTCTTAAATCAATGAATAAATAATGGATTAAAACCATAACAAGTTTTTGGCAATTAAGACCTGTGCGATATGAACACCATATGATATCGTTGGCTCAGTACTCCATTATCTTCCAAATTGAAAGTTCCAACTCTTTTGGTAATAGTCATAGATATGATATCTGGACTCAGAATTTGCAGCCCATTAAGTCCAGTCTGTCCTCGTTGTGAATAAGTTATTCAAAGCATATAATTTTCAAATTTATTAACAAAAATGTTTGACTAAATATGAGACACAAATCAATATTTTATGAGAAGAATATTCAAATAAAAACTTAAAAATATTTGCAAAACTTTTTTAAACAAATCTCTTACAGAATTGATGGACAGTTTCTAATGACAGTTCAATTGAATGAGTCTCGCATTTAACTAAAATCTTGTAGTGCTCTATCACTGACACTATCAGAATATGGATTACAGAGAATATAACTCCAGATCTGATATTTTAAACTCTAATTACAATTTCAAAAATATTTAATTTTAGGAACGCCTCATTAATTATGTCAATATATCAGGTATTTGTCACACCTTAAGAGGATAGCCATAAGTGGATTCTTTCACAAAATCCAATCTAATTAAACAAAAGAGTAATTAATTTGAAATAAAATTAAACCTCAAATTAATCGATAAATTAATACATTTTAAACTAAACTTAGAATCAAATCAATCATAAAATTGATGACAAAAACAAAATAAATGCCAGAAATTCATTGTTTTGATATTTTTATTCATTAAATCAAATAAAAATTATAATAAATTGATGTCGAGTTAAGAGGCCTCCATCGCTACCGACTCTTCTGTATGTTTTCCTTTGAGTTTTCCCTCTGCCAGTTGTTTACCCTTAGCTCTTCGCTCAAGTATTCGTTTGCGGTCTTTATCCATCTTAAGCTTAACGATCACCACCTGATCCAACAAAATGTCGAACAGTTAGAAAGGTTTCGATAATAATTAAGTCGATTACAAAACTTTGCTCACAATTCATATCTATTTATCCACCGATTGATCGACCGTTTAATGCATTCATTCATTCAATTAAATGAATCATTAAATGAGTGGACATTTAAATACAAATTAATTTCAATTCAATAAAAATTGAGTCAAAAATAAATGACTCTTTGAATGAATTGTGAACTCATATGAAATGCAATTTAAGAGAAAACGAGATAATCGATGGTTAAAATATCAATACCTTTGATGGATGAATGCCGACATAAACGGAGGCTCCGTTGGCCTTTTCCCGTTGAATGCGCTCGATATATATTACATATTTTGCTCGATAACATTGAACTACTTTCCCCACCTGTTGGCCCTTATAGTGACCCCTCACCACCTGAACAATAACATTAAATTGAGTCAATCAAGGTAAGCGTAAGGTGTGTCCGAATGGCATACCTGGACCTCATCGTCTTTTCTGATGGGAATACTTCTCACTCCATATTTTTGTCTCAATTCTTTGCTGAGCGGCGCAGACATTATTCTTCTTCGGATATGTGAGGGAGCATTGAAGTGCTTCTTCCTGTTCTTCCTTCGCGCAGAAGTCACCAATTTATTCATTTTAGCCATAATTCTAATCTTATTCGACAATCGGTTCCCAACTATTAAAACAAATTAAATAAACTTTTAATTAAAATTGTGTTTTCATTTCAAATGAAAAACGTGTTCACATTTCTTGTATTTTGAGATCAATTAAAAGACAATAAAAATACTAAAAAGACATTCATTTAAAAAAGACATAAAAACAATACTTAGAAAATTGTTTTGAAAATTGAAAATCAATTAAAATTCAATTAAAAGGTATTAAATATAAACAAAATTAATAAATAGATTACCTGTGAATCAAAATAATGGCAAAACCGAAAGGGAAGAGGAAATACAGACACCAGTTATGAGTGATTAGTCTGAATATAGAGAGCGCTCTCATCACTACTCAAATGATTAAACTTTTCAAATATAAAATCGATTTATTATTTCAAACTTTTGGTGAAATGATTAGGAATCAAATTGAAGTAATAACTAAATTTAATTAAGTTTATGGAACCATTCAAACCAATCAAAGCAATCAAATAACTTAATTAAATGAATCATTTAAACAAATAACATGATTAAAATTATAGCGTCAGATGACGTCACGTGACGTCCAATAGCTTTTCATTCATATATTGAGTTTTGATGTCAACACGTTTTACATTGAATGCAGTCATTGAGGACTCAGTGTTTGCTTTAATTGAACGGAGAGTTCACTTCAATCACAAACAGATTCACCGTTTTTTCTATCTGTCATTCAATTTAAATACAAATCTTAAAAAATGGTTAAATTGTATTACATTTCGGTGTTATATAAGAATGACAACAATCGGGTAATTAATCTGAAGTCTGCCTCAGATTTGAATTCATTCGGATATTTCCAGAGAAACAGGTATTTCATTGAAATTATAATTGTTATCAATATTTTGATGATTATCTCATCTAATCTAATGTCAAGTGTCGGCGAATTCATGAAATTTACATCAAAAGTATGTGTTGAGCGGTCAGAGCGGTCGAGCCGTTCTTCAGTGAAACAGCAAGGTTTGTTATCTTTGACACAAAAACACACTTTTTTTAATTTTGATTGTTTTGTAGAATATTTGTGTCACATATTTGTCAGATCTGATGGTCTGACGGGTGTTATAATATCAGATCACGAATACCCCCATAGAGTGGCGCACACTCTCATCAGTAAAGTGTTGGACGAGTTCTCGGAAAAAGTAGTGTCACATTCGTGGCCGACAACTCTCGACAAGTATTTGAAACTTAATTTTTCTGATTATAAAAACAATTTTGAGAACAAAAATATTGTCTTTTGTTGAGTGCAGTTCTGCGCCGTTCACAGCACTGGACGCATACCTAACAAAATACCAGAACCCGAAAGAAGCGGACGCTATGACCAAAATTCAAGAGGATTTGGACGAAACCAAAATAATTCTTCACAACACTATCACTAGTATTATGCAAAGGGGAGAGAAATTGGATGATTTGGTCGCTAAGTCTGAAGACCTGAGCTCTCAAAGCAAAGTCTTCTACAAAACCGCGCGAAAGACTAACCAATGCTGTCATTTGTTATAAACATTTTATTTTTATTAAATGAATATATTTTATAATTAGCTTTAGTTGTAATCCAATTAAAAATTATTTGTAAATATGAATATATTATTGATTGATATTCACTGTTATATCGCTTTAAACTGTTTGTATCGATCGCTAAATATATTATATATTAATTTATATATATTTTAAAAAATATTTAGTGTTAGCTATAAATGTGTTGAAAAAACGTTTATTATTTAATAGATTGGATTGAATGCAAATTCAATTGAAAAACAATTTCTAATATACATAAGGAAACTCCCGATAAGAAAACAAATGAATTTCACTTTAATTATCAGATATTAATTTCATTTTGAAAACTAATTTTATTTGTTTTCTATGAAAATTCTTTTCCTTAGAAACAAATTAATTATATTTTTATAATTTTAAATTTAAATTATGTTTTATAGAAAATATTTGAGTATAACTTTTACTTTATATTTGAACTTATTTTCTATTGAATATTAAATACTGGATATTGAAAACAATAGTTTACTTTTAATTCTTTCTTTTTTGTCGAATTTAAGGCTAAAAAGAAGAGCGCGAAATACCACTCAATTATAATTTGTTTTTTCATTGAATAATTTGAAACTATTTTCTAGATATTTGTTTTACAAGATTACAGATAAGATTAATATTTGCCA